>PVLC010007057.1:0-65500 GCA_004027655.1 Graphiurus murinus | reverse complement strand
TTGCTGGGAGAAGTTCTGGGAGGAATTGGTTGGGAAGAAGAAGCGGTTGGGAAGAGGTTGGCCGGGTTGCTGGGGAAGTCCTGGGAAGAAAGTTTGTGGGTTGCTAGTGGAAGACGGGTTGCTAGAGAGAGGGGTTATTGGAAGTTTGTAGGAAAAGCACTATTTGGAAAGACGACCTCAGCACTGTGTTTGTTATCGTGTGTGCAAAACCTTTGATCCTAGAAAGAGAGAGATAATAAAAGAGGTTCGAACCAGTAGCATTTAGCCGGCGTCTTTTATTGGGGCCTCATGGCTGAGGGTTCAGCCTGGGGCGCCCGATAATATAGCATCTAGATTTTGGTTTCTAAATACCTTTCCCCAAGAATAGGAACCAGGGTTTCCTGAAGAAATGGAGTCCTAGGGCAGAATATAAGATTTGCCTGGAACATTTGGGTATGTGTGAAAAATAACCTCAAAGATAAAAGCATCAGGAAGTAGGTGCTTATCTAGTTGTGTGTTCATTCCTTTAGGGGTGTGGACCTTTGAAATCATAGTTTGTTCTCTACAATGCTTTCAAATAGCTTTGGGTACGTTATTCATCTTTCTATCACTATAACAAACACCTGAAATAACCTACTTAGAAAGAAGAAATGTATATTTTGGCTCACAGTTTAGGAAGTTCCAGCCCAAGATCAGGTGGACCCATTATAGGAATAATAGGCCAAATAGTAAATGTGTAAAGGAAGATAGAAAAAAAAAATCACCATTTTGCAACCATCAGTATAATAATAGATCCAGGCAAACTCATCAATGAATTTTAAACACGCTGGATAAAAGGGTAAGAATTATCAGTGACAATTATGGGGAGTGTGTGGCAGAGAAAATCTGATCATGGCCAGGAAGCAAAAAGACAGGGAGGAGGAAGCTGAACCCGTGCCCCAAAGTCCTTTCAAGGGTACATGCCAGTGACCTAAGGACCTCCCAGTAGGCTCCACCTTTTAAAAGTTCCATTTCCCAATAGTGCCACCCTGGTAGGGAATGCCTTTAATACTTGGACCTTTGGGAGAACAGTTAAGAGTCAAATTATAGGGAGGGGCTTCTGTTTGTTTATTTGCTCATTTGTTTGTTTGTATGTGGTTTTGTATTTATCTGATACAGTGTTTCTCTGCAGAGGAGGTAGCCTGAAACAAGCTACTCCATCACAGCAGAATGCAAAAAAAAAAAAAAAAATTGAGACTGGCCATATTTTGACATGATGAGATTAAACAACAGAAAGCAACTCCTCAGGAAAAGGAATGTGTCACCTGGAATATAACCCTGAGGACCCCTTGAAGGAAAAGGACTCCTACATTTCTCTCTACATCCCCAAAGGCTAACATATTATGAGCTCTTAAAAAACAGTTGTGAATATAGTAAAGAAAAATGGCAGTTTAACTTGCCATGCCAAGAGGGCCAGCTCTGATCTGCAGCACACCAGTAAGCATCTCCAACTTGGGAAAACACCAACTTCGGACTGTCAGCTAGCGTATGGGTAGTAACGCACCTGCCGTTGGGAATGATGGATTTCATGAGGGTAACCCAACATGGGAGAGGAATATGGACTCACCAGCCTGACCTCAATGTGAGCGTTCTTTCCAATAAAGAACTAATCTCGTTCTGACAAAGTGTTGCGACCATAAGTCTACAATTCAGTCTTGAAGGAAAGGAGCTAAATGTCTTCTTTTATTCTGTAGCAAAGAATGAAATACTAGAAAACCACCTACAACAGAAGACTGGCCTAACGAATTAGATATAGTCAGACAATAATTTGTTATTCATGTACTTGAAATGATAATGTGGAATAATATTTAATGGCATGGCAAGCCATCCATGATATACTGTTAAGTGAAATAAGCCAGTTACAAATAAATGAGGTGTGACCACATTTTGTAAAAGACTACAACATGCATAGAAAAAACGGTTCTGCATAGATATCAAAATATTAATATTGTTATCTCTAGATGATAGAATTATAGCTAATAAAAGTTTTTTTTTACTTCCCTACAATGCATCATTTTTTTAAAAAAATATTGCTACTTATGAATAGTCATTTTTAAATTTTTTCTCTTAAAGGAAATGCTCTGTGCTTATTCACTGAAGGGAAAATGTTCATTTTTGCAACTTTCCAAGGCTGAATTGCTTTGCAGGCTTTTTAGAATAGAATGGGCAGGTGCACTGGACTTTGGTTGAGGGTTTTATGAGTGTTGGTTAGTGAAGCACGATGTCACCCTGATCTGGCCATACTGCAGAGTACTGGACAGGAAGTATGAGAAATGAGAAGATGAACACCAGCCAAAGTAACCTGCCCTGCTGAGCCCAGCCCTGAGGAAGAAACAGGCCTCTGTGCTCATGGAGAACAGGACTCGAGCTGCGACTTACCTGCAGGGGCCATTAGCAATTACATGATTCATTTGCAGGGCAGGAATCAGGGCCCAGCTTGTGGACAGCAGTGAGCAGCTCCCTGTCACAAGTCCTTAGTGGGCTGCCCTGTGGAAATGACTTCTCCTGGATGCTCTGCAGACACTGTGTTATTATGGTACTCACAGGCCGTGTAGCATTGCATCAACCATTCAACTCCACACATGCTCTCTTCTGATGGGATCTGCTCTAAAATCACTCAGAAATGACCCTTTTGAGAATTCATGGGGCAATTTCAACAATCTCCATTAGGAAGATGGGAGTGCCCATCTCTGGCTGACATCCAGCTTCTCCACCCAGCCCCTGCCAAAGATCTGCCTCTGCTGAGTCTCCACCTTTCCTTCAGCATCCAGCTTTTGGATCCACATGGACAGGTTAAACTCTAACTCTAGCTGTGGGATGTTGAGGAAGTCAACTAACTTGTCTGAGCTTCAACTTTGCCCTCTTTAAAATATTAATGGTGATTGCTAACACAGTTAACATGAATATGTATATATTTGCTTAATCCTTGCTCTGGCTCCATGAGGTAGTGGGCATACAGTTTGTTTCATACATTAGCAATGAGAAAGCTGAAGCATAGGCCATTATAGAATTTCCCTGACCCATACCTCTTCATTGTTATACCCTGAGCTTAGAGCTAGGTGACCTCATGCTGAGCCTGCTCTCAACACTATACTGTATAACCATTTTTCATAAAAAATAGTGCTTACCTTGTACCATTGTTACAAAGATCAAATGAATAATATTTAAGAAAGTACATGACAAGGCTTTTACAGAAAATAATTTCTCAATAAATATTTGTTAATGCATTTGTCACTAAGTTCAAACATGGTTGCCTATGAAACAATACAAAAGGAGTGCAGCACCATCCAGGATTCAACTTCTAATCAAACCCCCAAGGCAAGGTAAGACCATGGTGGCATCTTCAGCATTGTCTCCTCCCCAGAATCCTCTTGTCATTGCAATGATTCTTAGACTGACAATCTCACTCAGCCTGTCATCTTAAGTCTCAACAAGCTACTTTTAAAATCATTATGTTGGCTGTAGTTGGGAAAGAAATTACTACAGTTCGGATCTAGAAGGTCCCCCAAAGGCCCATGTGTTAGAAGTTTGATCCCCAGCTTGACACTTATTGGTAGATGGCAGAAACTTTAAGAGATGAGGCCTAACTGGGCATGGTGGTGCATGTCTATAATCCTAGTACCTGGGAGACTGAGATAAAAGGATCACAGGTTTGAATCCAGCCTCAGGAACTTAGTAAGACTCTTTTTTTTTTTTTTTTTGCAGTACTGGGGATTGAACTCAGGGGCGTTCTACCTCCGAGCTATACCCCCAGCCCTATTTTTATTCTTTATTTTGAAACCGAGTCTCACTAACTTGCAGAGTGCCTCACTAGGTAGCTGAGGCTGGCCGTGAACCCGGATCCTCTGGTCTCAGCCTCCCGAATGCTGGGATTACAAGCGTGCGCCACCACGCCCAGCTTAGTGAGACTCTTAACAACCAATGAGACCCTGTTTCAAAATTAAAAATAAAATAGGGTTGGTGGTGTAGCTCGGAGGTAGACTGCCTGTGGGTTTTATCCCCAATACCGAGAGAGAGAGAGAGAGAGAGAGAGAGAGAGAGAGAGAGAGAGAGAGAGAGAAAGGTATGCCTTTGGAGGAGATATTAGGACTCTAGACCCTCCTCTTCCTCTCTTCCACAGCTGGTCATGAGCTGAGCAGCTTCCTCCACCACATGCTCTGCCATAATGAGATGCATCACTACAGGCCCCAAAGCAATGGGGCCAACCAACCATGGACTGAAACCTTCAAAACTGAGTGAAAAGAAACCTTAGCTCTTAGCAAGTGGTCCATCACAGATATGTGTTATAGTAATGGAAAGCTGACTTATGCAGAAACAAAATAAAGGAAACTTAAAATTAATTTTGTATTCCACAAGTAAAGGCTAAAAACAAGGTCAGCGGGCATAGTGGTGCACACCTGTAATCCTAGTACCTGGGAGACTGAGACAGGAAGATGGCAGTTTTGAGACCAGCTTCAGAAACTTAGCAAGACCCTATTTCAAAATATAAAGTTTTTAAGCTGGGCGTGGTGGTGCATATTTGTAATCCCAGCATTTGGGAGACTGAGACCGGAGTGAGGCACTGCGCAACTTAGTGAGACCCTGTTTCAAAATAAAGAATAAAACATAGGACTGGGGGTGTAGCTCAGAGGTAGAATGCCCCTGGGTTCAATCCCCAGTACTGAAAAAAAAAAGAAAAAAATATATATAATATATATATAACATATATATATATATATATATATATATATATATATATATATATATATAAAGTTTTTAAAAGGGGCTGGGGATGTAACTTAGAGTATAATGTCCCTGGGATCTCTAGTGCAAAAAGAAAAAAAAAAGACATCTCAAATCTCCCAAATGCATATATTCTGGTTGAAGTCATCTTTGCTAAGGATTAGGATCACAGGATACCTTGAAAGTGTCTTTTAAGATGGAGGCACAGCCTTCTCTCCCTCCCAGTTATCCTTATTCAAAGAGCCAGGTTGCAGCAAACAGAGGGAGGGCCAGACATGCAATGAGGAGTCACTGGCAGAAAGACTAATAGGAAGGAGACAACCTGGCACTGTTCCTGTGGGCTGGACTGGATCACTTGGACAAAGGCCCATTCTTTTAGGCTTGGTGTCCACTTCCAATAGATCACAGCAGGATAGCCTAGGCAGAGGCATCAATAGCAGTAAGCACATCACATTTAAGGGTCAGGTGGGAATAGCGGGAGCTAATGCTTTGTTATTGTTGCAAAACCTTACATCGCAACTAAATAGTTCTTCACCCCTTTAGGAATACTCATCCTGGTACACTCATACCACTGGCTAAGAGCTGTGCCATGGGCTGTGCTCGTGGGCCAGGGCTAACCAAGGTGATCAAAGTCAGAGCCATCTGCACTTCCATCCAGTGGACCTTGCCTCAGGCTCCCTTTGAAACAGCATATTACCTTTTATGCATGTGTCTGTCTTTTGGCCTGTGTTCAGTGAAGGTGCTCAGGGGAAAGAATCTGTCTTTTCTTTTACATCCGTCCCTTTCCCACAGTGATGACTCATAAACAGCAATGACAAATTGAAAGACCAGCTCCCATGACTGATCTCCTTCCATAAGAGCTAGGTCAACCGCAGAAGTGCCTCACTATTCAGCCTAATTCCATACCTAGTTAAGAGACCCAATTGTACTAGTTTGGGAGAATATCCAGAGCAGTTGTAAACACTTCAAAGAAAGAGCAGGGGCAGAAGCATGACCCAAACCCAAAAGAACATGCAACATTCAAAACACCCTCATTATAAATCATGCTCCTTGTTTAATACTCTATATAAAACATTGACTTCTGCCAGCTCATCACATTTTACAATAATCACTAAAAAGTCATTAGTATGAAACCATTTTACAGATGAGCAGACTGAGATCCAGAGAACTGAAGTAACCTGAGTGAGGCCACACTGCTAAAGTGTTTAGTCAGCATTCCACTGATATAATCAAAGACCTGGCCATGTAACTTAGAGGAAGGAATATTTATTTGCTCATGGTTTCGTTGGTGATTTGGGGGTTCAGTCCATGGGAGGCTGGGGACTGCAGATCCCTGGGCATGGTGGTGACAGGATGCAGAGACGGGGAAAGTGAGAACTCGAGGCTTTGCTCTCACATCATGCAGGAAAAGAGAGCTGGGGAGGAGGAACCACATATAATCCCTAAGGCCACACCCCCAGGGACCCACTTCCTCTAGCCACCCAGCCACACCCTATCTGCCTAGGGTACCACCCAGATAAATCCATTACAGCCCTCTTGACTTTACTATATCATCCCTGAGCATTAACCCATGAGCTCTCCAGGGAGCATTCTCTATCTAACCGTGACTGTGAATTCCTCCAAACACGTGTCTGGTGTATGAAATACTGAGTATGTTCTTTGCTCAGTGAACATGCACTTCAAGCTCCTGCTTGTTCCATGAAACCATGCAGCCTCTAGATGACCATCATGGCACTACGCAGTCTTGTCCCAGGAGTGAGGGCAGAAGTAAGGCAAGAGACAAAACAAGAGCTTGGGAAGTAGAAGAATGCAGGAAGCAGTTAGAAAGCTTCATGCATGCTGGCGAGGCCAGGATCTGATCTTTGGTCATAAAGGATGCTGACATGGTTCATGCAAATTCTGCTTCTATCCCTGACCACAGGCTGATGGGGAGCAGACACAACTACAGATGCAGGCTGCAAAAGGGCCACTATGTCCAGGAGGCAATTACACTCCAAGGGTCTCTATGTTCTCCTACCTTTCATCTCCTATTGAATTCAGAGAGTACAGTGAAGAGAATGACTAATAAATTAAAATGGTAAAGACCAGTCCAAAGCCAAACCCAAGACAATACTTTTAGGTAGCTGCATTAGTTCATATTAGGTAGTTGTATTCATAAGGATCATTAACAGGGAATCAAATAAATCCCACGACTGATTTCTGCATGTGGTTCTGTTTCAAGAGACACTGTTCACCAACTAAAGGTATTAACTAGATTTCTATTTCTGCATGATTCTCTTAAGGAATCTGAAAGAGTTTCTAAGGTATAATTAACCATAAGATTAAAAAAAAGTAATAAGAAGGCAGTCCCACTTCTCATCTCCATTCCCTCGATGATTCAAAAATTTCACCCTGGAAAACAAAACAAAATGGCAAAGCTTTTCCAAAGCCCAATGAGAGTGGCATTTGTGCTGTCACTCCTCGGTTACTCTCTGCTTCAACTCTCTTTGTATTTTGTGCCCCTCTGATGCATACTCGGCACCCATTGTCCCCAAGGTGCAACTTGACTCTTCTTGACTGCCTCTAGTAAAATTCAAGAATAGAAAAATGACTTACACAGGGACATCAATGCCTGTGCACTACTCATACCAATGTTGTGATCTGAATGTTCGGACCCTCCCCACCCAAACCAATTTCACATGTTACAAATTACCCCAAGGTAATATATTATGAAGTGGGGCTTTTCTGAGGTGACTAGGTCATAAGGGTGAGATCCATGTGGATAAGACGGAAGCCCTTATCAAAGAGGCTCAGGAGAGACCCCTCACATAGAAGGAACCATCCATGAATGGGGAAGTGAGTCCTCACCAGAACCCAAACCTGCTGGCACCTTGATCTTAGACTTCCCAGTCTCCAGAACTGTAAAGGATATATTTCTACTATTTATAAGCTACAAGGCTTATGGTACTTTGTTATAGCAGGCCACACAGACTAAGGCTAAGAAAATTGGTACAAAGGATATGGTGGTACTAAATAACTAAAAATGTGGAGGTGGGAAATGGGTAGAGCTGGAAGTTTTGAGATACATGTTAGAATGAGCTGACCACAGAAAAAGGTAAAATTTCAAAGACATTTGGAATCCAAGGACATTCCACACTCTGCAGTGTTCCTTTGGCTCCTCACCACAGAGGTCCAACATTGCCATTCTCTCTCACTACTCTGTGTGAGTGTGAATGTGTGTACGTGTGAGTGTGTGTGTGTGTGTGTGTGTGTGTGTGTAAACTCTTATATAAAATTTCCAGTGAGTAAAATTCTGTCTTGTTGATAGATATAAATTCAAATAAGATAATGTTGGCTCATTTGCCCCAACAATACACTGGCCCTGGTAAGACTAGCCTAGAATGGGTCATTCCAAGGCTCAAAGAGCATTAGAGCACCAGAAATTCTCTATCTATCTATCTATCTATCTATCTATCTATCTATCTATCCTCCCTTTTTCTTTATTTTTCCTTCTTCTCCTCCATCTCTTTTTACTCCCTACACATGTCTCCATTAACTTTGAACTGTATTATTGCAGCCTTGTGCCCCAAAAGGATAAAATTTTTATATATCAAGGTGTTCTTTCTTCTCCCAAAGAAGGGTTTAGATTGGCCTGCTCTGGATCATGTGTCCAGACTAATGACTGTGACCATACGGATAAAATATTAGGATTGTTCAAGCATGTATTATGTTTTTACCCCTGTAACAAGAACAGACAATGTTTGTGCTTAGCATCCCTGCCTTATTAAAACCATAATGTACTCTCCAAAAGAAGAAGAATGATATCCATGTTGACCAAATGAAAGCACGCACTATCATGATTAGTGGTAAGGCTATTACTTTTCAGTCTTGGGCTCAATTTACTGAGGTCAGGTTAGTGGGGAAAGGTGTAAGTTCCTAAGTACCTCTAACGATCTGAAAATACTCTCAGAGCCTGCCATTTCCCTACTCAAAAAGTGTCAATGGAATTTCCATGGACTATATTTTTAAAAAGTCTATCTGCTTTGCTGAAGTGAAGCCATTCTCTACAATTTGAATCAACCCTCTCATTTTATTGCTTGAACCATACATTCCAAGTAGATTGACTGATATTTTGTCCCACAAATATTCTTCATACCTTCTCATCTCTGAGATTTTCATGGTGTAGTTTCCTCTGCCTAAAATGACTATTCTTTATTCCCCACATACTCCTCCCCTACCTGTCAGTGCCTTTCTTCCTAAGGAGTAGGAAACAGCAATTTACCTGAAACTCCCTTTGGATGATAACAGGTCACCTCTTGCAAACAGCACCCCTAATTCCAGCTCCCTAGTTTCCATGCCTCTCCTCCACTCTGCTACTGAAATTCCAATGCATCTGACAGCTTAGCCACCACAGAGCTGAGCGTAACAATCCTTCATTGCATAACTACCATGCCAGTCCACCATGAAAACTGTTCTCACCACATTGGCCGATAACCCCTTTCTCTTCGTAAGTCCCAGAGCACCAGTTTATGCCATGTGTTGATTTGCTGATTAAAAACGAGATGATGCATTTAAAGCATCCACACAGGACCTTTTTCATTTTCGGTAATCATAAATAATAATCATCGTGCTTGTAACTGTGCCAAGATCTCAATTCCCCTGCTAAGCTGGACAAATATTTGTAGAATAAACAAATGGTTGAATGAATAGATGGGAATGGTAGTGAAAATAGTGAATATATTGTTCTCCTATTGGAAATATTAGGGTGGATATGTATGCATCCTTGTTTTATCTCAGACTGACATTGGAGAACTTGACCATTATTGATGTCACTCAATTTATCAATGGCATATTGTTCTTTCCATGAAAATTGGTAACACGTCTTTTTTAGATTGTTGTTGTTGTTGTTTGCAGTTATAAAATATTCCAGATTACATAACAGATACTGGTCCAAAATCAAGGGAGGTGAGAACAGCAAAGCCTTGGGGAAGTGCTGCTGGCAGCAGGCCAGGGGTACTCACTAACTAGTGAGCTGGTCCTGTTCTAACAACTTACAGAATGCAACAAGCAAACCCAGGCCTCAGCATCCCCTGGAGCCTCAGGTTCAGTGGGAAGTGTGCAAAGTCACAAATGTACTCAAATACCAAGGGTCTACTGTGGCCATAATTGACCTGGCAAGGTGCTGTGGACCCTAGTAAGTGTCTAAAACATTTTTATTAAATTAAGTAATCTTCCACTTCAGTAAGTTCTACAAAAGGGACAATAAACTGTTTATATCTTGAGAGTAAAAAACTATATATTACATATAAACATATATAAATAAAATACATGCACTTAACATGCTGAAAGCCATTAATAATCTCTGAGTCTCTGATATATGTCATCTCTTCATCTCCACTGGGGTTTGGTTCCTAGACCTCTCCCTCTTCCCCCTACACACAAACATGGATACCAAAACCCAAGGATGCTCAAGTTCTTCTTATATAAAATACATCATAGTATTTGCATATAATATATGAACATCCTTCTTCGTACTTTAAATAATCTCTTGATGATGTATAATACCAAATACAATGCTTACATTTCACTTGATTCATATAGTTTCAGCATAGTAGTCAGCATTTGGTAAATTCAAGCATTGCTTTTTGTAACCTTCTGGCCTTGTAAGTTTGTGTGTGTGTGTGTGTGTGTGTGTGTGTGTGTGTGTGTGTGTTTGCTTTCTTTGTCTGTTTTCAATTTGCAGTTGAATCCATGAATGCAGAACCCCAGGGTATGGAAATGTGGAAAGCCAACTGTATTTGTGTATGTGTTTGTGTATATGATTTTTTTTCAGTATTGCAACTGAACTCACAAGTGCCTTACCATGAGCTGCATCCACAGCCCTTTTTATTTTATTTTTATTTTATTTTGAGACATGGTCTCATCTCACTAAGTTGCCCAGGCTGACCTCAAACATGGGATCTTCCTGTCTCAGCTTCATGAATAGCTGGCATTACAGGCATACCCCACTACTCCTGACTTGGGTGTATGATTTCTAACGCTGGGATTTATTTGAAAACCTTCAATTGTACTTGCGTTAAAGATGTGATCGTCTTTGCTTGTGTTCATAACTTTGCCCAAGAACAGATAGAAAGGTAATGAAGCATTGTTGACTATACATTGAAGAGTTTTAGCTACCACGAGAAAGCATGAAATATTTATTCAAGTGTCTGCGCATTTCCATTTCTGAGTAGATGAGAATTAATTTTCGGCCTCCACAGATCATGAGCAGCAGCCCTTAGTTAAGAGTTTTGGAACAGGCTAGCTTTCATGAGACGTGCAACATTAAGCACAGACGACCAGCCAGGGAATTTGCTAAGTCGGGATGAATTCATGCAAGCTGCCAGCACCAACTTTTTACAAACTCCTTTCCTGATAATAACAGGGAAGAGGAGACACAGTCTTGAAAATTTTTGGCAATAAAATTAGTCTTAACATATGAGTCACTTTTTTTCCCTAAACATTAAAAGGGGGGAGGGGAAAGCAGCCCAAAATAATTTAGAACTTCTCTTAAGGGGAAATGTAGAGAGAATAGTTGGCTTGCAAAATATGCCCTACTTCTGTGTGCCATTTGAGACCCGGGACCTTTCCTCCTCTAAAGTATCAACATGCTCACAGATGGCTACCACACTGGCTTTAATCAGTGACAGTCATGCTGTTCACAACCACACAAACGCAGTGACACAAGGTGACACTATCCCATGTCATAAGGAAGCAGCATTATGATGGAGCCAAATGGCAAGGTTATTTACAGCCTCCTGGGAGGAGAACACTTCCCCTGTGCCTTCTCCCCTGCCTGCCAGTCATTCTCATTTAGAAACATAATCATATAAATAAAGAACATGTTGGGGAAGGCTGTATGTGTGTGGGGGGGGAGGTGTACTACTATGTGGTTGTTATTATTGGAAAAGAAAGGACAGGGTGTAGGTTTAGAGGTAGACTCTGCATCGTGTGTAGTGTGTGTGTGTGTGTGTGTGTGTGTGTGTGTGTGTGTGTGTGTGTGTTTTACCTTCTTTATGTCCTAGTCTTTTCATCCATGCAAAGGGGATAAGGACCCTATGTTACAGGTTAAGATTAAAAAGTCATAGCTATGTGCAAACTTATCTCAGTGTCTGACATACAGATAGTCAACAAATACCAGATTATACCTACCGAAGTTATAATTTGTAAAATATTAGACATGCAAACTCATTCTAGGTCATAACTCATATATCACATGACACCAAAAATTCCAGCTGGAAGGTGAAGATACTGGCAAATGAGTGCTTCGGCCTCTTCTTGATGGAAAACAGCAGCCAACTGCCACCTACTTAGCTGGTGGTGATTAAGGTGGCTTCAATCACAATGGCCTCCTGTGCTGGTTTGCTACACATCATTTGCCAAGACCCTGAAACTGGAAGCATTATTCACCTGAGTTCATTCTTGCCAACACTTCTAGTCTGTGGGTGAGAGAGAAACTATATCTACTTCTCCAATGAAAATTCAGATGAAGAGCTTTGTTCCTGGGAGCTGGCAGATCTGCAAGAGGCTGGCTTGGAAGCTTGATAAAATGAATGCCTTAAGCTTTCTTTATTTTGGTACTTTCTTACATTGAAAATAAGTTCAGCCAGAAAGCCTGGTTCCCCTTCTCCTCAGGGTTTTAGCGGCAGGGGGTTCTTTCAGCTTCTCCTTTGATTGCTACACACACACACACACACACACACACACACACACACCTACACAAATACACAAAACCTAGAAAAATAGAGTATAAAACATTTTCTATGACAGTGTAGTATGACAATGAATGTAGAAATAGGAGAAAAGAGGTACACAAGAGCTGACAGTGCTAGGGAGCACCCTCTCCACCTCATCTTGGAAAGTGAGCCAGCCAGGTCTTTTAGGGAGCATCCTCAAAACTGAGGACCCAGGAAGGAGCCCCAGGCTGGATCCTTGCAACCTTGCCTGTACCCACACCCTGAGTCCCCTGTCCTGATTGCTTTCCCACAAATCCTCATTCACCTAGCCACTTCCCAGTGACCTCTAACATCCAATTTAGCATCATCGTTGCCTTTGCCTACTCTCTATTGCTATAAATGAGTGCCACAGACTGGGTAACTAATAAAGAATAGAGGTTTATTTTGCCCATGATTATAGAGGTCTAAGAGCATGGTACAGCATCTGCTCAGCCTCTAGTGAGGGACTTCTTGCTGCATCAAAATGTGGTGGAGGGCATCACCTGGCAAGAGAGAGCAAGCCTGCTAGTTCAAGTCTCTCTTCCTTTTCTTATAAAACCATGGATGCCATCATGAGGGAGAGGGGCCCACTCTTTTGACTTCATCTAATCCTATTTACTTCCCCAACACTGACCTCCAAATACCATTAATACATGACTTTGGACTTTGTTTCCAATATGTAATTTTTTGAGCATTTTCATCTCTCCTTTTTAAGTACTTTTTATTGGTACCTTGTAATTGCACATCACAGTGAGGTTCAAAGTGGTGCAAACATACGTGGATATATCAACTGGTGTATTTATTTCCCTTCAGATCCCACTCTGCTACCTACTTTTCCCCATATATATTAATGTTAGTTTAAGGAACACATTCAAACCAAAGCAGTGGCCCTCTCTCTTCTCTTTGCACACAGAGTGAGCGCTCTCGGGGGAGCTCCTGCCCATTTCTCCTCCTGATGTGTGCTCTGATTATCTAAACTCACTGTGCACTTAACCCGTGTCACACAGGGCCCTGACAACGACTTCTATAAATATGTTCTTTGGTTATGGGACATCTTAGAATATCTACTACTATGCTAGGCATTGTATCTTGAAAGCAATCTTAGTATGGTTAACATTTTTATGATGCAGATGCAGAAGAAAAAAAATTGGTTCACAATCAAATGTCCAGTTTTATGATCTGCTTACCCTGTGTGACTGAAATGCCAGCAATCTTATTACTCCTATATAATATCCCGCTAGCACAAATTCTACAATGCTGAAGAACACCTAGCTCTTTGCCTGGATTCTATAATCTTGTGCTTGTAGAATCCTCTGAAGTCATCCCACTGGATGCTCAACCCACTTTGTCTTGCCTCATGCTCCACTCCACAGCCCTAGCCTCTGAAGGCTTCATGCTACACCAAGCACTTGTGATACGAGTCATTTTTTTCTTACATTGCTTCATGAACTTCTTTGCCTAGGGGGTCCACTCCTGCCCCAGCCATCCTGAGTGAGGGATACTCCCCTTGCCCACATCCCCTATCTCTGGGGTAGTAGAATGACAGTCTGCCAGTCCTCCTCCAGCACATCCAGTGGGTTGATCCACAAATCTCTGCTTTGCAACTAGCTCTTCTCATCTGTTTTTACCAACTCTTATATGTTTGGTTTGTTTTGGTTTGGTTTCACATTCCACCATCTAGGGCTTGCAGACCTCTCTGTAATGCTATGGGGCTGACTGAATCACGATTTTCCTCTTTGTTCTGTCTCCCCCATTCCCACCACCCATCATACTGGACAGTTTTACAACCCCTGTTGGCCCCTTGCAAAACCCTGACTTCAACCTCCTGAAATTTCTAGTTGAACACCATTCTACTATAAGGATCTTTAACTATGTACAAACGCAACTTGATCTTGGAGCTTATGTCTCAGCTGAACTACACGGTCTTTAACCTCTCAAACTCCCCATCTGTCCATCTGTCTTTTCTAGTTTCTATCCTCCTACTTTCCACTAGGGTTGCTCTTTGAACACAATTCCACCTCTCGTTCCTTGGCACCCATTTCTTCCCACTGAGCCAAACTCCTTTCCTTTCTGGGCCCAGAGTCAACTGTGTTTCCTGCAGTCACAAGCCTCCCAAAATGCTTCTTTCCTCTACAGCCAGCAGTACCCCGCCTACTCCCCGTGATACATTTTCTCCCCATCCCCCATGTCCAATCATATTTATGGCTATAGTATGAGTATGCTGACGAACTCTACTTTGTGCAGCCTCCACCCTCACCGGGCTCTGGCCGCTGTGCACCATCTGTCCATCCATCACTTGCTCCTTCTCCAACTCATTCTTTCAATGTCTCTTTCGAAGTATTTCCACTTTTCTGAAGTGAGTTTCTCCATGCTCACTGTTCACTCTTGGCTGGGGTTGCCATGTGTGCTGCCTGCCTCTGCTCCTTTCTCAGAAGCATCCTGTGCATTCCTCGCTGGTCTCTGCTTTCTTTCCTACTCCAGCGCAATGTGCACTTAACCCCATACAGATCCAACTCTGCTGGAATCTTGATCTCCTTCCCTCTTTGTGCACTCTGACCCATGAACTAATTGCTCTTTCCCTTACAGTTTCAGCCTTTCATCTGCTCTCTTAGGAGGAAGTTGAACTCAGCAACCCCCTTGACCTGCTTACTCTGGCAGATCCTACCTCCATGAAGTTTCACCGAAAAAACACCAATCACACAGCTAGAAAATGTTACCTGCATCTTCCTCTTTGCATATCCCATGGCCAAGAAGGTTAGACACTCACCAAAATTCATAGTTTCCTCCTCTATTTGAGTATATAGACAGACTACATTTCCCAGGTTCCTCTGGAATTAAATACAGTTGTGTGTGCAAGTTCTAGATAAGAGGGTGTGAACAAATGTGATATGTGTCATTCCTGTGCCCAGAAACCTCACGCCCACATGGGAAAGTCTGTCCATTACTAGTTTACCTTTTGGTTGCCTGGAATTGATAAATCCCTAGATCAAGCTTGGAAGTTCTGTATTGAAGATGGCAGAAGTCTGTTAGCCAGAGTCCTTAAATGTCACTGTGGTAAAAGGCAGCTGCACCTCTCCATCCCTCTTCCCCCACACATCCACAAACCTGTTCATCTGCACAGGATCCTTACATGAGGAAGAAATAATTTTTCATTGTGTTTGAATTGTGATGTATTTCAAAGTATACTCATCATATCAATTAACCTATGTAACTAATACATCCCCAATTGTCAAGCAAGGTTGAGTCAGCCTGCAGCACCTATTGGATGAGACCCTCTTTCCATTTTCCTTTTATTGCTGCCAGGTGTCTCCTGATCTTTGCCACATGGTTTATAACAATGGCCTCTGACTGTTCTCTCTGCCTCTGTCTTACCTCTATTGTCTATCTCTTCATTAAGAATAAAGTTCCCAAAACAAAAATGAGACATTTCATTTCTCATGTTCAGAAGTCCTTGAGAGTCACAGGAAAAACTTCATACTGCTTAGCACGGCAAAAAGAGGTTCATGATCTTGCCCTAAACTGCCTTCTTCACCTCCATTTACTTTGCCCCCAAAATGAATGAGCTGTTCCTCATTTTTCTTCTTTTACTTATGATAATCTTTCTAGATTTAAAGGATTTAGAAATTCTTCTTAGCCAGCTGTTGTGACCTGTAATCCCAGAACTTGGGAAGCTGAGACAGGAGGATCATGGGTTCAAGGCCAGCCTCAGAAATCTAGCAAGCTCCTTCATCAACTAAACGAGAACCTCCTTCAAAATAAATAATGAAATAGGGGTGAGGATGTAGCTCAGAGGCAGAATACCTCTGAATTCAACCCAGTACCAAAAATCTAAAAAATAAATAAATCCTCTCTCACTTCCCAAATGTTCCTTACATAGTATCCTTCGTTTGGAATTCTTCCTTGCTTCCTCTACCTTTGCCATGATGTCATATTTACTAGCTCTCTTCTCAAAGTGATTTTATACAGCCACCTCTCCCACCAAAATAAATATGTCCTAAATGTGTAGCATCATTGTCTTACTCTTTGTATTCTCTTAACTCCCATGCAATTCTCAGCATATTGTATAAGCTTAACAGATAATTGTTGGAAAAAGAATACCACACTCTAGGAAGAAAAAGAAAGAGGATATGAAGGAAGAGGAGAAGGGGGGAAGGGATAAAAGAGGGAGGGAGGAAGGAGAGAGGAAATGATAAGATGAAACATTTATATGTGCATTCTGAGGGGCCCCTCTTCATATATAGAGAGACCTAACACTCTCCTATAATGCAGTGGAGACATGCAGGGCTTGGCATAAATCACTCCTGGGTTCAAGCCACAGTTCTGTTACTTGGTGAATCAGGTAACCTCTTCTTAAGCCTCAATGTCCTCATCTAAGAAGCCAAAAACAGTAATGCCCACTTCACAGGATACTTTAAAGCCTTAAAGAAAATTACATCTATAGAAGATTTGATCCAGAGCCCAGGGTACAGAAAGCAGTCAAAAAGTAGCTACCATTTACCGCCATAACTTCCCTTTGGAAATAGACAGGTACTAATATTTAAATGTGCCACCTATATGATGCAACCTTCCACAGCTTCCCTGGTGATTATTTTCAAGAGATTCTGCTTTTGCTGGCAGAATCCCAGGTCCTCTGGATATCTCTTGCATCCCTGTCATTCATTCTCACTATCCCAGAATCATCTTAAACATAGGACACATAGGGCCTTCCTAATGACCATATCACAAGATTATAAAAAAGAAAGAAATCTTTTTTTTTATCAGAAACAGTGTAAGTCAGTCAACAGAATATGAAAGCAAAGTTTCCTGAGCAACCAGAATCCCAAACTGTAGCTTTCCTGGCCTTCACTCATAGTATCATGGTTTGGATATGGAAAGTCCCCCAGAAAAGTCCATGTGTTGGCAATGCTGCGTGGTTCAAAGAAGAGATGTTGCTGGAGGAGGCAGGTCACCAGGGGCACAGCCTTGAGGACTATATGTATCCCTGGCAGCTTCCAGTCTTGCTCTCTCTGCTTCTGGCCACCATAAGCTGAGTATCTTTTTCTGTAACACATCTAATAGAGCTTGGCTTACAGCCTTTCTGAAGCCCTTTTCCCATTCAGTCTTCAGATGAGACACATGCTGTTCCTCTGGCCTTTCCTGCTGAAGTGAGAGAGCCCAGGACACCCTGGAGCCAGGTCCTCACTAACCACTCATCTTCTCAAGGCTGAGTATCAGTCTCCAGCTGCTTCAATTTTCTCCCTGCAACTAGCAACCCTCCATTTCCTCCTTTGAAAGACAATGCCAAGAGAGAAACAATTAGGTTAAGAGCTGGAGGACACATTTGTAAGAGTCTTCCCTTTTGTATTTCTTGTTCCTTCTACTTAATACATCCTTACCCATGATTTGTGCATTGACACCCTCTGGATATAGAAAAGCTCTGGTTATGGGAAGGAAATAGACACTTTGATGGATGTCTTCTTATTTTTCTGTCATTCACTTAATAACATATCTTATTCCAAACCATAATAGCAAGCAGTTTTTAGATTGCATCTTGCAAGGGAGAAAATATGCTAGAAATGGTCTTGCTTTGCGTAATTTCCCCCTCTGGTATGATTTAGGAAGAAATAGACTCACAGATATACCTAGAGAAGAGTGTCTTTGGATTAGACTTGGGGGTAGTGTCTCCAGCAACATTCTCACTACTGTAATCCTAAACAAATGACCACACAACTTAGAGGAAGAGTAATTTATTTGCTCATAGTTTTTGGAGATTTCAGGACTGTGGAGCTCAGGGCATGGAAGCAGAAGCGGGGAGAGGAAGACAGAACAGGCTCTGCTCTCACATCACAGAGGGGAGGCCAGAAAAAAGAGAGCAAGTAAGCAAAGGGATTGGAGGACAAAAGCACAGTCCTAAGGCCACACCCCAGGGACTCACTTTCTCCAGCCATACCCCACCTGCCCAAGTTACCACCCAGAAAATCTGTTACAACAGATCTATCTACTTATAGGATTACAACTCATGACTAAATTATATCAACTCTGTATTACTATACATGAGCTCTTCAGGGAATATTCTATATCCAATCATAACATGTGGGAAGACTAACTTGATTGTAGTTCTTTGTTTGAGATGTAATATGGTCATTTCTTGTGAAATTCTATGTTGATCCTGAAAAATTCCATGCAAGAATCACATTTTATGTTGACCTAGAAGATATTTGATGTTCTTATTGATATTTTTCAACAGTGAAGTGTTTTAAATTCCTGAGAACTTCCAAGAATTGTGGTGAGATGTCAGAAGTTTTGCCCTATGGTTTTCTGTCTCCTTGCTTTCATTCATTGGTCTATAATGCATATACAGATGTAATGAACCAGGTATATTGAGGTGAGGTGGGGCCCAGACTCTACATCATAAAACAGATGGTATTCACAGTTAACAATGTGTGTAGAGATAGAATCAGCCAACCATAGAAATACAAGGGGAGAAGCATTAACTCTGACCTGTGTTGTGCAGGGTGAATAGGAGTTTCTGGGGAAATAAGGTAGGTAAGGGCAACCGGAGCAGAGGAAAGATTATCTGCAACAACACATGCCATTTCCAGGCTGCTACACCCAGGGAGATGCAAAAGCCACCAAGAATAAGAGGTGATGGAAATAGTAGAAGGAAAGAACAATAGTTTCAGAAAAAAAGAAACCAAGATTCTGAAAACTATGCATTCAGTAACTACTTAATATGTACCTACTATGTCCTACAGTTTATGCAAACATTTTGCCATGGATACAACTTCACTGAGCAATGAAAGGTTGATTTTATGGACCCCACACAGCAAACTCCAGTTCAGAGGCCAGTACTCAGCTCATCTCAACACCTCAAGACACTGATGGGTCGTAGGTGTTGGCTGTGTCCTACAGTACCAAGAACATAACTTAAAATTTCAGGGTCTTCAGTTACTAACCCTGAGGCTTTGTTCAGCCTCCTGTACCTCAGTTTCCTACTCTATGATCTGAAAAAAAATAAGGATACCTACCTTATTGGATTATCATGAACATTATATAAGTTAATTTATTCAGTACCTATAAAACTTCCTGGCATACAAGAAAGTACCATGTACTTTCTGTATATATTAGTTTGTTAACTCAACAACATAAATTTTATTGAAAAACATTAAATAGTGGTCCATTAGGAGCTTAGAACAGACTTATAACCAAGTCATACCAAGTCATAAAAGAGAGTAGGTATTCATGAATCTTGGCAAGAAAGACTGAACTGTATACTTATTATAGCAGCAACTGAAAACTGCTAATTCAGGGAACCTGGTAAAGATTGGTGCTCTCTAGGCTAATCTTCATTCACAGCAAAAAGTGGAAATTCTGACACTTGGCTTCAAGTAGGAAATAAATGATAAGGAGTTAAGCTTGGCCCATGACCCTAATCATGGACTGTTTTCTATGTAAGGATAAATTCAATTTTAAATATCTCCTCATTCCTTTCCTCTTTCTGCTCTCCCTCCTTATTTTGTTATGAATTTATATAAATATAATGATATTTTTTAGCTTAAACTAAAAGATGCAATGCAGAGAAAGATTAAGTGATTGGCATTTAGAGGTATTATTTGTTCATTGGAATGTTAAGAAATTAAAAATCTGCATTTGTTACAGCATGGATGAAACTGGAGATTATTGAGCAAGGTGTAATAACACAGAAAGACAAATTCTGTATATTCTCACTTATATGTGGAATATAAAACAATTGATTGCATAGAAGTAAAGAGTAGAAAGGTGCTTACCAGAGATTGGGGCTGGGAGAACAGGGAGATGATGGTCAAAGGATACAAAGCTCAGTTATACCAGCTGAATACTTTTTTCATTTTGTTGAGGGATTTTTCTTTATTTTGAGATCAACTGCATAGCATAGATAGTATAGCTAATAAATGAAAATTAATTAATTTAAATTTCACTAAGAAAATTTCAAATGCTTTGATCACAAAGAATATTAAATATTTTAGTGAATGAATATGTTCATTAACTTGATTTACTTATCCCACAAGATATTAAAAATAGTGCCAGCTTATACCCATATATATATATATATATATATATATATATATATATATATATATATATATACACAAATATATACTATAAATATATACAACTATAAGTATCAATGAAAATAAATTTCTTCTCTGACCTCTTGGGACAGGTAGACTGATAAAAAAAAAAAAAAAAAGCTGACCAATTCCCGATATTTGCTCTCACAAAAACACATAATATTTGCTGGCACTACATTTTCTGTTTGTCAGTAGATAGGATATTAATTTCCTCCAACAGACACAGTTATCCAATACCTTGAAACAGAGCTCCAGGACACATTAAAGGTTTCTGCTGCCATGGGAACTGCTGCATCCAGCCTCACCCATCACTGTCTCCGGGATTCTGGGGGAGATGGTTCTGGCTGCTTCTGGCCCCAGGTGCAGTTCCCTGACCTATGGGGAAGGGGCAGTCCAGGGGCTTCCCCACTGTCCATTGGTTTGGGATGGGAAAGGCTGTCATCATCTTTTTGTTCCATAGAATTGGGAACAGATGGGAATAACAATGTCAAGGAAAAAAGACACATGACAAGCACAGCTTCCCTCCTTGTTTGGGTCCTGTTTAGGACCACGATTTTTTTTAAGTGCCAAGTTTTCAGCCTAATGGTCAAAGACTACAATAGGTAGAATCTGGATCTCTGATCTGTTAGGTATTTTAACTGGTTGCATTAAGAGGAAATTACATGCAATCTTTAGACCAAATTAAAAGGTTACTCGGAGTTACAGCAAGTGAGCTGGGAATATCTTTGAACCTCAGCCTTCATGCATATTAGAGATCCTTACTTCTCTCTTGCCAGGAGTCATATTCAAACACTTGCTGTCTCCTAGGAGCACAGGATTATACCCTCTTTGCAGCCCCGACAGTTGGGAGCTCCATGAAGCTACCCTTTCAAATGATGATCCCTTACAAAACACAGAGAGACACAGACCTGGACTAAAAGATACTGTTAAATATGATTTTTTACTTAGTGGCTCTGATTTTATCTTTCATACTGTGCAAAGAAAAAAAAAGGCAGTAATGTTTTATCAGCAACTACATGGGTAAGCATATTGTACACTTCAATTAGATTCCCTTTATCTAGCACTTCCCCCTGCCTTAAATGAAATGCTGCCTTGTGTTTTTCCATCTCCAGGCAGGCACCCACAGCCCATGTTGAGGGCTCCAATATGCTTTATTAAACAGAAAATTAATATAATGCTATTGTGTCAGCTGGCAGCGTCTCGAGAGTTAAGGGCCTTGCAGTTTAGGGTTGTATTTTCTTTTATTATTATTATTATAAGAACAAAATTTGAGCATCTGAGAACTTGCAACCTGGAGCCTTTAATATATATGTTTTCCCTAGGGAGGAATTTTCTACATTCCAACATGAAACTTTGGCTGCAACCACATGATATCAAAATAACCTGTAATTTATTTATTTACTTATTTATTTATTTACTTACTTACTTAATCATTTACTTATAGGTGCATTACAGTTTCACATCCTAATGTAGTTCATGGTGATAGTGGCATACATGCACATAGCATTTGGTGAGCTTTCCCCCAGAATAACCAGTGATTTTATGAATTGAGCTAAACACCGGGCTATTTCCTGGACAAGTATAAAACTGAACTTCAGGTGGTATATAAACTGATGGGATCTGGGGACACTTATGTAGTTTCCATTTATTTACTCAATAAATGCTGAATGAGTGCCTCCGATGCCAAGCACTGCAGGTCCCAGGGAGAGGGGAATGAGTTGGACTCTGGCCTTCACAGAGCTCACTATCTGGTAAGGGGGGAAACATATAAAAAAGGAAGAATGCTGTGTTTGGCAGATGCTATTGTCACTGTCTATCCAACCTTCACTCCTCTCCTCCATTTTTCTTGCTAACAGATGACAATTGGGTCTAGACTAGTGACATGCACAATTCTATCCTCAATCTAGAAGCTTCCTTAGACATTAAGAGTATGCTAGTATTTCAGTAAATAATTTAATATTATCTCTGCTGTAATCCAAAAAGCATGACCACACAACTTAGAGGAAAGAATATTTATTTGCTCACAGTTTTTGGAGATTTGGGAGTTTAGTTCATATGCAGCCAGGCTCTGCAGATATCAGGGCATGGATGTGGGAAGGAGAGAGGGAAGGAGAAAGATAAAGATAGGTAGAGAAAGAGAGAGAGACAGAGAGAGAGAGAGAGCTCTGCTCTCACATCACAGAGGCCAGAAGAAGAGAGATCAAGCAAGCAAGAGGATGAAAACAAAAGTACAGTCCCTAAGGCCACACTCCCAGGGATCCACTTCCTCTAACCACAGCCCACCTGCCTAGGTGACCATCCAGTAAATCTATTACAATGGATTTATCCACTGATGAGATCACAATTCTCATGACTTGATTACATCGACTCTGAACCTTACTACAGGAGCACTTCAGAGGACATTCTATATCTAATCATAACAGCTAGTCATAGAAGTATGGACAATACGACACAAGCAGAAATATACTGGGGGATTCTAGGGGAGCTCTTGCTCTCTTGTAAAAAATGGGATAGGCTTGCCAAGGGGCACTTTACCTTCAACCCTTTGCATTGAGCATGAGAGATGTGATGACTGGTACAGGGCAGCCAGACTGTAACCACGAGGTGACAAGCATAGACATGAAAGCTAACAGGCAAAGAATGGCAAAGCATGCAGACAGGAAAATCCTGCTTCTCTGATGGCAATGCTGACAAGCTGAGTCAATGCCAGTTACCACCAGAACCTCGGTGTTTACTTAAATAAAGAAAGAAAAAAAACCTCACCTTTTAAAATGTCAGCCTTTCCTCATCTAGTTTTCTATTACTTGCAGAGCCATACATATTTCTAACATATATGAGCATACAAGCTTAACTAAGGATATATAGAGGCTACAGAGAAAGGTGTCCTTTCTTGAGTTGGGAAAGGTCAAGGAAGGTCATTGAGAGGATATGCTTCTTCCAAGGAGTGGCATTTAGATCAAGTTTCAGTGAAATCACAGTTTTCCTGAAGTGGGACAGATGTCAAAGGGGAGAGATATAGAGAAGGCTGAAGGAGCAGTGTGTCCAAAGGCCTGGGGACCACAGTGGTCAGTACGAAGGAAGCATGAGTCATTAGGAGAAGGCGTGGGAGTGATGGCATGAGGACACGGGGATGAGCGGGTGCTGAACTTTAAGCACTTCTGAAAGTCACATTAGGAAAGTGAAGAAGGCTTTACATAATAGGAGAAGACAAATTAGAAAGCTAACCGGTTGCTATTAAGAGAGAAAGGGAGCTGGGTATGGTGGTGCATGTCTGTAATCCCAGTGCTTAGCTTAGGAGACTAAGAGAAGAGGATCACAGATTTGAGGCTGGCCTCAGCAACTGAACTTAGCAAGGTTTTGTTTCAAAATAAAAATAAAAAAGGTTTAGAGGTATAGCTTGGAGATATTGTGCCCCTGGGTTCAGTCCCCAGGGTAGAGAGGGAGGGAGAAGAAGAGGGAGAGAGACAGAAAGAATCATTAGAAATGTGGCTTAAGGGAGGTCAGTTTGGATGCAATTTCCAGAACTATTTAAACCCTGGGGCTCCTGAGCAACTGTTATAGTATGTGGGGAAGAAATATTTAGACTCAAGCCCTGTGCGTCGGCTGTTTTATTTTGTCTTTCTATAACTTTCTGTGTTGGGCACTATATCCCCCATTTTAGAAATGAGCAATGTCACAGCTTACATATGTACCCATATTCTCAATAACTACAGATTCAGGGTCTGGTTCCCAGTACTGTGGGCCTCTGGCACAGCAGGCGATCAGATAAGCCCTACTCCTATGTGAAAAGGAAGTGTTTACCTCCCACTAGTTGGAGAAAATGTGAGACTTTGCAACTTTAGATTCTAATGCCGGGGTGTGGAAACCACAAACATACCAACACAAACAGCAAAATTCTCTCCTGACAGTAGGAATACCAAGAGGAAGGAACAGGTAGACTCATCATGCTGGTAGGATATAGGCATGGTTTGATTGTGCCCAACCATTTGTTGGAAGTCCCTCTCAACAGGAAGTACAGTTGACTCTCTGTATCTGCTGGCTCCTGGTCCACGGATTAGCCAACCATGGACTGAAAATATTTTGGAATAAAATCACAGTGAACATGTGTAGTTTTTTTCCTATCATTATTCCCTAAACAGTACTATATAATAGCTATTTATAAGCATTTATGTTATATTGGGTATTATAAGTATTCTGGAGATTATTTAAAGTATACGGAGGATGTGCATAGGTTCTATGCAAATTCTGTTTCGTATAAAAGTCTTCATATTCCACTGATTTTGGCATTCACAGGGAGTCCTGATACCAATCCCTTCAAATACTGAAGAACGACCACAGTTAGGTCCCTGGGAACCAGAAATTTTGTCTTCAGATTCCTTAAGCTAGATCACTGTAAGACATTTTTAAAATATGACTCCTAACAAATATTTCTTAAAGCACTTTTCCCCAATTGCTAGGTGCTGTTCTAAGTGCCTGACATGCATTAGCTCATTTAATCAACACGTCACATGGGAAAATCTCCATAGCAGGGTTTTTATGTTTCACGCTAAACCCTGCAAAGGCTGCCAGTGCAGAGTGGTATCCGCAGGGGGAAGGGAGGGAGCCTGCTGCCACCTGCTCCCTGCTATTTAAAACCTCTCTACAACAGGGGGCTGAAAAATCTGTATTCCTTAAGGGCAGAGCCCCTGGAGAGAGGCACATGGCAGCTGAGACTGGCATAAAGGCAAGCAGGTAGCAAAGGAAAAGAACAAACCTGTATCAGGACATCTTCCACGCCTGCCTGCGACTGAGCGGAGTTCTTTGAAAGCCTATACAAAATTGATTGCACATTAACAACCCCTGAGCTAATGCTATCAAGAGGGTTGTTTAATGGCATTACCCAGGAAGAATCACGGCAGTTTTGTTTCCACCCAGCGAGGAAATCCATTTTCACTTAGGACATCAACCAGAAAAGTTCCACAGCCAGCCAGATGGATCCCCCGGCCCATCTGGACTGAGCGCAGGTGATCGTTCTGACGGCTCACACTTGTCAAGCACTCGAGAAGTAACTTGACCAAGTGTATCCAGCTGTTGAGCTGGGTTGTGACGAAATACAGGTCACAGAAGGATTGAATCAATTAGAAGGAAGGCAACTAACAAACTGGAGAATCCATTCCTGGAGCAGTTAAGAGGGGTTGTGTTCAAAACTCTGAGCCACCTGTAGGGTGCCACGCAGGCAGGATGCTAGTGGTGGGACCCCTCCACAGTTAGTGTGCATTTATCAGCTCAGCATCTGCCCTGGGAATGAGCAGGCAGCCAGCGTCATGCCAAGTGTTTTGGAGAGAAGCCAACAGCACAACAAACATCCAGCTCTGGTAATAAACTTAGAACAAGGGCTTCAGTAAGGACTCAGCATCTTCACCTGGCTTTATTTTATTTTGTGGTGCTCATTCATGAATTCAATCAAGGAGCATTTATGGAGAACTCACTGCATGCCAGCCAATGCTGTAAGTTCCTAGCATCCAGATAGCAACGTAAACAGACAGAATCCCTGCCCTTGGGAGCTGATGTTCTAGTAAAGAGAGACATGAAACAAGCAAAGTAATACCTAGGTAGACTACGCAGGAAGGTGATTAGGGCTACATGAAAATGAACAGGAGAGCGGGAATGCTGGGAGTGGGGGTCCCAATGAACAGGGAACATTCGAGCTAGGCCTTAAAGGTCAAGGGTGAGCCACCCAGTTACCTATAAGAACAGACCCTGCAGGTGCTGAAAACAGCCAATACACAGGCCCTAAGATGAAAGCAGAGTCTGCAGAAGAGTCTGCAGCCTGATGGGGAAGGAGAAAAGAACCCAGCAAAGCCAACAAGATGGGAATTCCAGGAACACATCATGGAATCCCAGAATCTACAGGACTGAATTCCCATTGAAGCTCTCCTGTATTCTGAGCAAGTTCTTAAGCTTTCTAAGTCTCTCTTTCTTCATCAGTTACAGGGACTTATCACCGCAGTTGCCTCATGGCTTCTTGTGAGGATATAGTAGTTCAGTATGTGCAAAGTGCTTCAAACCTGTCTGCTGGCACGTGGTGAGCTGCACCATGACTCCTGCCATGATCCAGTGACCTGTCTGCTGTTACCTGAGTGGCAGAGGCTGTGTCTCACTGAGTCCTAAATCTCTAGTCCCTGAATCAGAACATGGCATAAGGTAAGCCTTTGGTGGAAACTGTTGTATAGGGGATCAGAAGAGAAGTGTAGCTCCAGGTCTTAAGGATACAAGTCCTTGGCTGCTTCATTTAGTAATCTATCACTCTCTCAAGGTGAGGGTTGAGTCAGGTATCCTCAGACCAGTTTATTTATTTATTTATTTATTTATTTATTTATTTATTTATTTATTTATTTATTTATTTGCAGTCCTGGGGATTGAACCCAGAGGCATTCTACCACTGAACTACACCCTCGGCCCTATTTTACTCTTTATTTTGAAACAGAGTCTCACTACCTTGCGGAGGGCCTCATTAAGTAGCTGAGGCTGGCTACAAGCCTTCAATCCTCCTGTCTCAGCCTCCCAAGTACTGGAATTACAAGCATGCACCATCACACCCAGCCTCAGATCAGTTTTTAGAGGCAGGAGAATCAAGGCCATGTATTTGGAGAAATCATTTGAAGGGCACCATGTTCACTAAGACTGCAGGGATCCCTTCAAGAATCTTGGGAAAGGTATAATTTGCCCAGTAGCTAGGGTCATTGCCATCCATAAAACAAGAGAAGCTGGAACCTCTAACTTGCCTCCTTCCTCTACGATGCATCTAGGAGAACCAGTGCCCAGATCTGTGGAGCATGATTTCCTGTAGCCTCATGTCAGTGCCCAGACAGAGATGGGAGTGAGAAGCTGGAATTCAGCTCATGCCTCATTCATGGGATTTCTCTATTTCAAGTGAAGAAAAAGAAAAAAAAACATGCATTTTTTTTTCTCCTGAAAGCTTGGAACTGTACTTTTCATATGCCTCTGTCCTTAAATAGCCTGGGGACAACTGGCCTCGTGCATTAGATGAAAAGTAAAACAGGAGGAAAAGCAAAGTAAAATCTATACTCACCAGGAGGCCCCGTCTACTCTATAAGGTGGGCTGGTTCCTGCACAGCCTCTCAGGTGCAAGGCCAGGGCAGGAAGCACATCAGAAGCTGCCTGAATTCCTGAGCCTCTCAAGCAGCCAGTTTTAGTCCAACTCCTTGATTTAATTACACTCCGGCATACAAAAGGAAGCCTACATTCTCCTATCCACCATGAATAATAAGCTGATAGACCTGTAATTTCCTCTGCCAGGCACACTCCTATTTTTGCATATTGATGCCACATTTAGTTTGCTATTTTCTAATTTTCCATCCTTCTGGTCCTGCGCTCGGCACCTTCCCCCATAATAATTTCTAGCACCTTCTCCCCATAATAATTTCTATCAGCAGCACATATACACCACCTTTCTTCCCCCTCCTCGATGTCTGAGTAACCTGAGCTTCCAGCAGGCTTGATTTTTCCCATTTTGGTGGAAAGAGTTCTGAGTTCTGGTCTTCCATTGGAAGCCATATGACTATAAAGAGTGGAATGGAGCTACAGGTGGCATTCTAAGGGGAAATGGGAATGTTGGAGACTGGCACACACCTCCCCCGACATCAGAGCTGGCTTTCCCCTTGAGATTCCGCCTGCCAGAAGCTGGTTAATGTCCTTACAGTATCTAGGAGATAGCAATATCTCACCAAGAGCTGAACATAAGTAAGAGTTAGGAGCGAATAGAGATGTCCAGCAAAATTCTGCCTTGGATCTCACATGTCCTTTCCTGGCAAATGTTTATGGTTTGTGGACTTCTCTTGGCTTCCATCTCAGTTAATACCATCTTCCTAAGTTCTCTGGTATCGAGTTTCAAGGGCAGCTCACCTTTGGCTTGACCCAGCTTGGTCTCTGGGCTCTCAAATCTATCCTTGTCCTCTGATTCCATGTGAACTTCCACTTGGTTGCAATCCAGTTTTGTCATAAGTATCCTCCTCGTCCTCCTCTTCCTCCTCCTTATTCTTCCTGAAACAAGGTCTCACTAAGTTGTTGAGGGCCTTGCTAAGTTGCTGAGGCTGGTCTCTAATTAGTGATCCTCCTGTTGCAGCCTCCTAAATACTGGGATTACAAGTATACACCACCATGCCCAGCTCTAAATCTGTTCTTACTCAGAACCTTCTGCTAGCACCATGGTGGACTCCTGTACTACTTTTCTTCCCCCAGGAAACTGACTTTCTTCATTCATTCTACAAACATTTCAGTGGTATGCTGAGCCAGGCACTGGGTGCAGCTCTGCTTGAACTGGTATTTGGCTCTTGGTTTCAGGCTCATGATCCAGCCAAGTCCAAGGTCCCTTGATAACTATGAGTAGCCTACCCTCTAAAGGACCAGCAAAAGAACAGAGAGAAAAGCAGAAGCATGCAACTCGGGCATCTTGGGGTCTCTTACTTTACTCTAAGAAGGGATTAGTTAACCAGACAGCAGAATTCTTGTTCCTAGAAAGAGCACATTCCTTCCACTCTTGCTCCTCAACTTCTCCCTTCTAGACTGGACGCAAACAACATCTTTCTATTATTAGGGTCTTTGTTGAGACAAATGAGGGGTTTGTTAGGTTGAGGCTGAGTTCCCTTTACATGTCCATCCTGAGCACACTCTGGCCATCCTAACTGGACCTAAAGATGGACTGCTTCTTTGGAATCATCTGGTAGTCCCCAAGGGGCCCCCAGCAGCACAATTATAGTCTCTTAGAATAGATTACAACTGCAGCTGATTAATTCCATCCATTATGTGTTGATTCAGACTGGCTCCACTTGCAGGCAGATCCTTCCAAGAGTATCAGTTATCTTTCCTAAAATTTGAGAGTACTTATTGAGGAGGATGTGAAAATGAGGACCATGATCATGCCGAAGACAGTGATAACTGGCCTATTTCATAAGACTGTTGTGAAGACCAGGTAATGTATATGAAAGTGTAGTGTAAACTGTGAAGTGTCATGTGGAGTAGAAGTAGATTTATCTAACAAACCATTATGAGAAAACAGAGCAAGCGATGGACTAGGAGTTAAAGTTCATGCTATTTCCAAGGCTGGGCACATCACTTAACATTTTAGAGAGACCTTTCCTTCCTCCTGGAAAATGCAAGCAATGATCCTCACCTTTCCTACTACCAAGATTAGTGTGGAACCTGGATGAGCATGGTAGAAATCCATTTGTAAATGTGAAGTAATGTGCAGGTATACCAGACAACTGAACTCACCAACTAAGAAACATGGAGAAATCATAAAGCAAATCCTTTTGTATATCAAAAAAACTCCTGCTTCATATTTTTCATAAGTCCAGAATACATTTAGATATTAATTTTAAACCTGCTAAAATGAATTGGCCATGTCCATACTAAGGTTAATATTAGTTAATTGCTATTTTTAAATGAATGAATGAATGAGTGAATGAATGAATATTGGCACTGGATATAATGAAAAGATGGCTGTATTCCCATAACACCAACTTCACGTGAGGTTTTTAAAGCCTCCCATATAATTAGCTTCATGGACTATCACCAGGCAGTGTAAATCTTTATTGGTACTACTGAGAGTGTCTGAATTATTGAAAAATCACTCTTACTACAAAGTTTTATTAAGAAGTGTGACACATGTTATATAGTGTTCCTGCTAATTGAACATCAAGTGAGTGAAATACACACAGACACAGAGAATTTACTAGGCACACAGTCAAGACTTGGCGGGTACACTCACTCCTGTGTTCAGCCTCACAGCTGTCCTGAGTTTCTGTCCTCACGACATACCCAGAGCTCTGCAGGCAGCAAGGAAGACCCTGCCAGATTCTTCCATGGCCAGGCTGCTGTCTCTTGTCTAGAGTCAGTTCAACCCCAGCCCCTCGGGTTCTGCACTGCAGCCTCTTAACCTCCTGCTTTGTGGAAAGTTAAACCACACAATAGATGTCACCTGCAACTTTCCCATTGGCAAAATCCTGTCTGTCCATCTCAGCCACACATACACATACAAAAAAAAAAAAAAAACCCAGCAGCTGTCAGGTTTGGGGTGCCTAGTAATCTGTTTTTCCATCTTGATTAGGACTCTCATCCTTGTCCCCCCTCCGAGTCCTGCAAAGATACCCCTTCTTGCTCAGTTCTCTGAACCCCACACAGTGTTGGGATACCCTTCTGTCACACTACACTATTTTCAGTGCATACTGAGAATCTTCTCCACGTGCATTTTCTGGCCTGACCTTAACACTGTAAAAATTAATGGACTGAATATTTGTGTTCAGTTCTCAAAGAACTTCTCTTAAAAAGCTGCGAGAGGTGGAAGCCCAGTTCAATGGTGACAATGATGACTAGCTTGGATGATGGCCAATTCAGATAATTGGCCATAGACCTCTAATCTCGCTGGCATCCTCCCATCACTCGGCAGGGAACTGGCCGATCATTCCATCAATACATTTATTTTGTCAGCTGTCACTGTGTGGCGTCCACACGTCTCAGCTGGGTGACTTAGGCTGAGAAATGGAAACCTGCCAATATCAGAATCATTTCACCCCCGTCACGTGCCTTTCTTGTTATATGGATTTTCAATGAATTTCTGCCTGGCCTGGCAATCTAAGCCATGACCTTGCTCTTAGCTACCAGGTCCCTTTAATTATTACTATCAATTCCCACCAGCTCAAGTCACTATATTTCTAAACTATCTAACTCGGTAAGTTTTACTCATGAGGTTTCTATTCTGTGTTCTCCATCTCCTTTCCCCATAAACACATGCACAGTCATACACACACACACACACACACACACACACACACACACACACACACACACATTTAATATGACTTTTCATGCACAATTTTTCCTTAGGATATAGTTTCCCTCCTGTTATAATAAAAGCTTAGGAAAAGTCTTGATAATGTTACATAACTAAACTATTGCCTGTTCAGAACAGAGATTTGAGTTCCCCCAAACCAAGACCTAGAAGTTCTCGGATTATCAGACATCATTTTGAGAGGTGAAACCAAACAGTTAAAAATGGTTCACAGAGAAAGTGGTCTCCTCTTTCATTATAATTGCAGAAGTGATACAAGAACATCACACCTCTCGTGAGAAAGGGATTATCAAGTGGCCTGTCCTTCCCATCAGGTCTGAGGATGCTCCAGTGTCCTATCGAGGGCCCTTGCCTGCCAATCTCCAGGCAAAGAACACCGTGAGCATCACGCTAGGGAAAGCGTTTTTGCTGTGAGCTTGCAGGCAGGGCAGCAATGCGTGAAAGGGAAAAGAATGTGAACACTCAGATAAGATCTGGATTCAAAGCAAGCTCAAATGCTGCATGACACATTCAGATAATGGCAGTGGGGACAAGACCGTCCATGAGTGTTATATTAAATGACACACTTACGTAAAGCCACGGTAGAGAGGCTGTTATTCAGTAGTCCTTCAAAAGCATATGCTGTTCCCACTGATGTTGATATTATGACTCCAGTTAAATCTTTAAGCCAAGTATATAATACTTCACAGTCATCTTGAAATTATTCTTCTACGCTGACCCTATTTATTTTATTTATTTATTTATTTTTTAATTTATTTTGATCTCCCAACTCTTTTTATTTTTTTTTTTTTTTTTTTAAACAGAGTCTCATTAGGTTGCTGAGAGTCTCACCAATGGTGAGGCTGTCCTCAAACCTGTGATCCTCCTGTCTCAGCTTCTCAAGTACTGGGGCTACAGGCATGCGCCACTATACTTGGCTTACTCTTACTCTCTCAGAACAATGAAATGGTATGGAGATCTACTTATTACTTCCCAATATATATTACTCCCTTTTTTAGCAACATAATCATTATTTGCCCCACTTTAAATACTGTCCCTGACTTGAAAAATGACATTCTACTACTTCCCTTGCATTGAAATGTAGAAGTAACAAATCTTAAGCCAATGAAGTATAAATTAAAGTGGTGTGCAATTTTCAGGAAGTATCTTTAGAAGGGGGAGCCATTTCCTCTTTCCTTCTGCTTCTTCCATCCTGTTGTCTGGAGCAATGATGTGAAATGAAGACTGATGCTCCAATTGCCATCCTGGATTCTGAAGACAGGTTCACAGACATCTTCCCGTAATGGCTTCACCATCCATGAGATGCTTATTCTTGGACTTTTTAACTTTTTGTAGTACTGGGGATTGAACTCAGGGTCATTCTACCTCTGAGCTACACCCCAAGCCCTATTTTTATTTTTTATTTTTATTTATTTTGAAACAGGATCTGGTTAAGTTGCTGAGGCTGGCCTCAAACCTGTGATCCTCCTGTCTCTGCTTCCCAAGTACTGGGATTACAGGCGTGCACCATCAAACCCAGCTCTGGACTTATTTTTGATGAGCTAGAAATGTACTTTTATTTCATATCAACCAGTAAGTTATCTGAGAAAATTTCTCTTATGAACAGACAAACTAATGTGTGCTCCTAGATAATCTACTCCTCACTCCATACTTGGTGCAAGGACCAGTCAGATTAAATAAATTCCGGCCATTTCTTTCTTTTTCTCTCCTTCATTTCATTCAAGATTCAGAGCTCCAGGACAGACATTCCAATGAACTGAGCTGAGATCAGGTGCCTAACCTAGGTTTTACAAGAATAAATGACATTTGAAGCTGAAGGAAGGTGTCCACAGAGCCTCCTGGATTAAACACACCTCCGGGATGCAAAAGGAAATGCCTCAAAAAGAAACAAAGGTGCTGCTGGCAAAAGTTAAGTATAGAAACTTCCTATTCCTCATTCTCCTGCTGACTATCAGGTCACTTCCAGGTCCACAGCAGGAACAAAATCCAACATGGTTGGAATTGTGTGAGTCAGAATCTTCCTTCTCAAAGAGGGACAGATAATACTTTCATTGTAGGGTGGCTCTAGCAATGGGATAAGGGGCTGTTTTATTCCACATTAATTGCACATCTACTGATTTTTTTTTTTTCGTAAGGTACTGGGGGATTGAACTCAGGGACATTCTACCTCCGAGCTACACCCCCAGCCCTATTTTTTATTTTTTATTTTGAAACCAGGTCTCATTAAGTTGCAGAGTACCTCACTAGGTAGCTGAGGCTGGCCTCAAACCCAGATCCTCCGGTCTCAGCCTCCCAAATGCTGGGATTACAAGCGTGCGCCACCACTACATCTACTGATTGACAGATGTGTTAATCAGCTTTCTATCTCTCCAGCAAATACCTAGAATGATCAACTTAGAAGAGCAGAATGGTTATTTTGGCTCACAGTTTTGGAGATTTTAGTCCATAACTGGCCAATGGTTTGGGGGCTTGTGGTGAGGTAGATTGTAATGTAAGTGTATGCTAGAGAAATCCCAGGACACACAAAAAAGAAAGAGACCAGGCTCCCACAGTCCCCACTTGCTAGCACATTCTCAGTGACCTACAACTAAACACTAGATCATACCTCTTGAAGGTTCCACTACCTACCAATACACCAAGCTGGAAAAAAGCCTTTAACATATGGGCCTCCAGAGGCACATTCCAGATTAAAACCATAGTGCCAGGCTTGTTCTATACTCAGGATGCACAAAACTCCAGCCTAGAAGAGTGTGCATCAATGGACAGACAAGTGCGTGGAAAACTCCAAGGTAGGGATGTGGGAGGGGATTATAGGAGCACATGAGGGTGGCATGTAACCCATGTTGGGAGGACTTGAGGAACAGGGAGTGGAGGAGGATGGACACTTCCTGTAATGAGGTATACTTGAGTCATACTTTGAAGTAAATTAGGACTTAGGTAAAGCAGGAGAGGAAGCAGAGGCAAGAGCATGAGGGAGGTAATAGAAAGGGAGAGAGCAAGCCAGGCTTGTAGGCCCAGCACTTGGGAGGCTCAGACAGGAGAATTTCAGGTTCAAGCCCAGCCTCAGCAACTTAGTGAGACTCTGTTTCAAAAATTAAAATATAAATAAATAAAAAAGAACTTGGGGTAAAGCTCAGAGTTGGAATGTCCTGGGTTCTATCCCCAATATATGAGAGAGAGAGAGAGAGAGAGAGAGAGAGAGAGAGAGAGAGAGAGAGAGAAGAAGAAGAAGAAGAAGAAGAAGAAGAAGAAGAAGAAGAAGAAGAAGGGAAGAGAAGAGAGAAGAGATAAAGGAAGGGAAGGGGAAAGAAGAGAAGAGAAGAGAGAAGGGATGAATGGAGGGAAGGAGGGAAGGAAGGAAGGAGACATATGTATGTCTGGGGAAGTATAAGTTACACTGCAGGACTCACCAGTGCTCAGAATGAAACAGAACATGAGGAGATGGCACTATAGAACTGGGCTAGGAATAGGAGGAACTCGTGGGATATGGAGCAAGCAGAGCTTGGAACGAATCCTGTAACCAAGGGAGAGCCACTGAAGCATTGTAATCACAAGGAGAAGCATGATGAAATATGCATTTTAGCATGATTAGAGTGATTACTCAGTTTGAGAAATGGATGGAGGGGGAGGAGGCCAGAATCAAGGAATGGTGACCAATTAGGAGCCTATTGGAATAAAATAAGCTGAAAATAATGATGTCCTGAGCTGAGAAGGGCATGGCTTTACCAAAAAGCACAACAATGTTCTCCTTCTGGCCAGTTCTTATTTTGTTCCCCAACGAAAGCCAAAAGCATAATGTTAAGTTGCAGACAATGCTGCATGAATCCAGAGGAACAGAGGCCAAGTGTGCAGATTGCTGGGACCTCTCTCCCTACTGGAATGGAGCATCTGAAAATTAGCAGTTAGCACAGTGCTTCTCCAACCATTTCCCTGGGATATCAGTGGTTTCCCTCAAGTCCAGGAGCTGCAAAGTTGGCAGCATCACCAGCATAGAATTGCTGGTGATACTGACTGTTATGGTCAGATATAGAATGTTCCCCAAAGAGCTTATGTATTAATGCTCAGAGTTGATGTAATTAAGTCACAAGGACTGTAATCTCATTGGTAGATAAATCCAATGTAATGGATGTACTGGGTGGTAACCTAGGTAGGTGGGTTGGGGCTTGAGAAAGTGGATCCCTGGGGCTATGGTCTTAGGGACTGTGCTTTTATCTTTAAATCTCCTGTCTCTCTCCCTCTCTCTCTCTCTCTCTCTCTCTCTCTCTCTCTCTCTCTCTCCTCCACAATATGAGAGAAGAACACTTGCTCTCCCTCTCTCTCTGCTTCCCACCACCATGCCCTCAGCCTCCCAGACCTGGCCTCACATAGGCTGAACCCTGAAATCTCAAAAAGCTGTGAGCAAATAAACCTTCCTTCCTGTAAGTTGTGTGGTCAGTTGTTTTTAGATTACAGCAGTGGGAATGTTGGCGGAGACACTGGCATTCTGAATGAATGGCAGAGGGAATGAATGAATAAGATGAATAAGTGCATAAACTGAGCCGGGCGTGGTGGCACATGCTTGTAATCCCAGCATTTGGGAGGCTGAGACTGGAGGATCCGGGTTCGCGGCCAGCCTCAGCTACCTAGTGAGGCATTCCGCAACTTAGTGAGACCCGGTTTCGAAATAAAGAGTAAAAAATAGGGCTGGGGGTGTAGCTTAAGGTAGAACGTCTCTGAGTTCAATCCCCAGTACCACACACACACACAAAAAAATAAGTGCATAAACTTATCAACTAGTGGCATTTCTGGATGAGGACCACCCCAATTTCTGTAGTTAAACATCAGAGTCAGGGAATTTTTGCTCAGTTTCAATCCTTGCTATTCTGTTTTAAGTTCTGCTTTAAAGAACTAGAAAGCATTATTGAACCATCACTACCTCTTCACTTTGCTCAAAGAACTGAGCAATTATCCTCCACAGACATGGTATCTGGGACAGGTGCAAGACAACCTATAGCCTGGAATTTTAAACAATCTTATAGTCTTTTACTGACAGTGGAGGTGGATAATTTAGGAAATGCATTTTTGGAAATACTGTAAATGCAGAAGAAAAATTGAGCAGATAGAGAGCACATGGAACTTAAATTATCACTATCTTGTTACTCCACAAAAACCTTCACAAAGCTGTCAGTGTTCACTTGAAACCCAATGAGAAGTAGTTTGTGTGTGTGTGTGTGTGTGTGTGTGTGTGTGTGTGTGTGTGTTTGTTTGTTTGTTTTTCCAGGTATGGTGATTTTCCTGGTGGGAATAAATTCAGCAAAGGAAATAATATGTCATATTCCCAGTATAATAAATGTTCAAATGTATGCTGAATTGTTCAATTATGGGTTTATTCTCTTTCCATCTTCTGAAAGAAAAGGCAAGTTTCCACAATAAGTCTATGTGCAAGTTTATCAAGCAGATATTGACTTAAGCCATGTATTCGAGGAATTCCAAGAATATCCCTCCAATGTCTCACTTTCCCTCTCTCTAAGATCAAACATATTCATTATCACCCTTGAATCTAGAGTTTCAGATGCCAGTGACCTTCTTGCTACTCAGGACACACAGTCTTGATCACATAAAACAATGACACTAACTAAGGTTCAGCAAAACAAAATACTTATGGACCACCTCACATCCATTAGGATGGCTACTAGCAAAAATTGGAGGGCACCCTAATGCACATGGTGTACTTTCACAAACATATCAAAATCAATCACTAAACTGAACTTGAGAAGGAGGGAGGAGGAAGGAATGGGGCAGGAACTGGGGAAGGGTTAAATGAGAGATGTGTGCATGTATGCTTGTACCTAACAAAGATGTATAATTACAATCCAACAATAATAAAAAATAATAATAAAAAAGAGGAGGGGAAAGTATTGGAGAGGATGTGGACAAATTGGAACCCTTGTTCACTGCTGGTGAGATTGTAAAATGGTGCAGTCACTATGGGAAACAGTATGAGGGTTTCTCAAAAACATTGAAACAAAAACATCAGATGATCAAGCAGTTCCCCTTTGGGTTTATACCCAAAGGAATCTGAGAGGAGAGAATCCAAGAGACATTTGTACTGTCATGTATTCACCCACATTTATAGCAGCATTATTCACATAACCAAAAGGTGGAGGCAGCACAGGTCTCCAAGGATGTATGAATGGATAAGCAAAATGAATACAATGGAATATTACTTAGCCATAAAAGGAAGGGAATTCTGACACGTTATACTGTGGATGAAACATTATACTAAGTGAAATAAAATAATCTAGCCACAAAAGGACAATGCCTCGTGATTCCACTTATATGTGGTACCTCCAGTCACCCAATCCATGGAGACAGAAGTAGAGTGGTAGTTGCCAGAGGCCATGAAAAGATGGGAATGGGGAGTTACTCTTTAATGAGCAGATTTTCCATTTTTCATAGTGATGGATGCACAGCGAATGTACTCGATACCACTAAACTGTATACCTAGTAATGGCTAGCTTGGCAAAGTCTATGTTATGTACATTTCACCACAATTAAAAGGGAGAGGAAAATATTTTGGATCTGTAGGAAACAGACAATAACAGAGGAGTTGGGTAGAGGGGAGAGTCAATGTTTTAGTGATTGAAATGGAAGGACTGTGCCTGGGAGTAGAAAAGGGAGAGACAGACAGGATTCAGGAAAAGGGAAGCCCAGGGCTGTGACATGGGCCAGAAATGATACTATCAACTAAGGTCAGGATACAGAAGGAGGATGTGTTTGGGGAGAGGATAAGTTCCCTGTGGGACATAGAGGGATAAGTCAGTGTGCAAACTTGGGGGAAAGGAAGATCTGCATGTCTGTTTTTTCAATCATACGTTGATCTAGTGACTACTGTGAAAAGATTTTCCAGATGTCATACAAATTCCAAATCAGTTAACCTTAAAATATGGAGATAATTGGGGTAGCCTGACCCAATCAGGGGATTCCTTAAGTGCAGGGAGCTATCCATGACTTGTGGCAGATGGGGAAGGCAGGGAGACTGAAGCACAGGAAGGATTTGGTGTGCTCTTCTTGGCTCTGAAGGTAAAGGGGTGTTTGCAAGGCCCAGAGACCAGCTTCTCAGAATGCAGAGACAGCAGCCCACAGCCCTCCAGGAAACAGGCACTGCATCCCACAACTATAATGATCTGTGTTCTGCCCACAGCCTGCATGAACTTGGAAGCAGATTCTCCTTTAGACCTTTCATCTGATGTCTCAGCCTAGATAGCATCTTGACTTCAGCCTTATAAAACCTGGATCAGGGAGCCCTGTCAAGTCTACAGCTTCTGATGTAAAATGCTGTAAGATCCTTAGTGACTGTGGTTTTAAGCTGCTAACATTGTAGGGAACTGTCACACAGGAATAGGACTTGGTAGAACAACTGTCTGGGATATTTCACAGGGGGAAGCAGTGGGTAGGGCTTGCTGGAGGGGGAGGTGTGCTGAGCAGAGGTTTCTATACACAGATATTCACCCGCCAGTACACTCACAATAGGCCCATTCCTTTCCATCTGCCTTTTGTGGCTTCCTCAGCTTTTTAGGGGATTCACTTTGTAATTTTGTGAAAAGACTTTGCCAAAAGAAGCAAGGAAATCTCAATAACTTTTATCCTAATCTAGATATATTTTTGTTATCATTTGTTATCATTACCGAAGTCTAATATGCCACATCGTTCCCATTGTATAAATCATTGTATACCACTGTTGTAATAAGTTTAATAAATTCCTCTCACTGCCTCTGTCACCCTCTTCTCTCTTCTCTTCCCCTATCCTCTTCTCTCCTCTCCTCTTCTCTCCTCTCCTCTTCTCTCTCTCTCTCTCTCTCTCTCTCTCTCTCTCTCTCTCTCTCTCTCACACACACACACACACACACATATACATACACACACAGATACACACACAAACACACAAAATATATAATATTTATAGAATGAGAGAAAAATAGGAATGCCAAATGCTTCATTTAGTAATGTGACATCATTGAGTCTTAGTTTCATCAACTGTCAAATGAATACAATAATATCACCTGCTTTGGAACATTCCTATGATGATTAGTTTAAATAATGCCCATCGAGTCCTTAGCAGCTGTCCAGCATAAAGTCGTACTCACTAAATGAAATCCATTACTATAGTAAAGAGGAGATGGATACATGTAGGCCTTTGAAATTAAAAGCATGAAAAGCTGCTCTGACTGGCACGGGCTAGGTGCCCATGGTAGTTTGGTAACAGTTTTGAATCAAGCCAAGTCTAATTGCTCCCCCTGCCTCTGAGTCCATTTCTCTGCCACATAAGCATCATCAAGCTGCCTCTTGCTACTCAGTTTTGCGTGAGCTATAGAGACGTGGTTGGCTAGGAAGAGAGAAGAGGAATGCCGATCAGAGGCATTATGGGCAGCTCTTCTTTCAAGTGCCATTTCAGAGTGGGGCCCAGCATCTTGAGCACTCTGCACACAAGACAAATAGACCTCCACCTGTCAGCGCTGCTCCCAAGGGCTATGATTGCTGTATCCTTGAGGAATGTCAGGGTCGGATTACTAGAAATGTCAGAAGCAAAATAGGGGAGATTAAATGGGCCCAGAGAAATGCAGAGGGAGCTTGTAATTGCTCTTCCTCTGAGTGTTAAAAGAAAGGGTTAGAGACCACAGAAAATGCAGCAGAGCGGGCTTGACATAAGTAGGAGGAGCCTTCACCATCAGTAGCTCTCAGGACTCTGCAATCTGGGACATCATGCTTGTATGTAGTTCTCTGAGCATTTGGGTAAGATTTTTCACAGGAAGGGGCCAAAGTTTTACCCAAGGTAGGGATGTTACCTATATTCCAGGGAGCATAACAATGAAACTAGATTAGCTTCTCAAAGTATGGTCCCCAGGCCAGCAGCAGTAGCATCACCCGGGACCTAGGTAGAATGGCAGGTTCTCAGCTCCACCTCAGACCTACTGAATCAAAAAATAAAGGGTTAGAGTGCAGCCATATGTGCTTGGATATGCCTTCCAAGTGATTCTGGCTAATCAAGTTTGAGGAGTAGAGTTTAGATAAACATGTTTCAACCAGTCACCCCTGGCCTCTACCCCCAGGAGGTAGGGCATTACAATGACTGAAAGTGTTACCAATGACTGAAGGTGCTACTGCATTGTGAGTGGAATCCAGGGATACTCAACTGCCTGGGAAAAATAAAAGTTGTCTCAGTCAAGAGTTGCACTGATATAATCCAAAAGACCTGACCACACAACTTGAAGGAAGGAAGAGTTGTTTGCTCACAGTTTCTTGGAGAGTCTCAGTTGAGTCCATGTGAGGCCAGTATCTATGGATCTCAGGGCATGGCAGCAAGAAGCAGAGAGAGGGAGAGCAGTTGGGCTCTGCTCTCACGTCACAGAGGCTGGAAGCAGAGAGAGCCAGCAAGCAAGGGGATTCAGAGACACAAGCACAATCCCTAAGGCCATCCCCCAGAGACCCACTTCCTGCAGCCACACCCGGCCAGCCTAGATTACCACCTAGATAAATCCATTCCAGTGGATTTACTTACTGATGCGATTATAGCCCTCATGACTCAATTATATCAACTCTGAACACCAACTGATGAGCTCTTCAGGAGACATTCTAAATCCAACTATAACATCAGCAGAGCCCTGTTCAGAAATATGCTACAGAATTCCTCCTGGGCAGGGAGCTTTCCCTCCCACACAGAGTTGTGAGGAACTTATTTTGTGTCTTGCTTTATTGTGTTAGGTTCTATTTACCTCTTCAACCAAACCACCGACTGTGACCCCATCCAACATCCACACCACATGCCCAGCACACAAAACATCACCCCCCTTGAGCTTTTGCAAAAATGTTCATCTTTCCACTCAGGAATGCCCTTTTCCACCACCATCTTACCTACTCAACATTCAGGCTCAGTTCAACATCCAGAGTTGCCCAGACTCCTTTCATACACCTGTCACTTTTTATTGCCCTGAATCATTTTCATATTTGATTGCCCCTGCTAAACACTAGATTTAAGTGCATGGGCTCTATATTAGTCAGATTTGCATTAGTACAACAAAATACTTGAGGCAAGTAACTTTATGGAGACAAAAAGGATTATTTAGCTCACACTTTAAGAGGGGCAAAGTCCAAACAGCTAAGCAATGCTTGACTGTGTCGCCTCATAGTTTGGAGAGCAATGCAAGGAGCACATGTCAGAGCTAAAGATCATATCTCTGACTCACGTGGAGGGGCTTGATGATTGGGGTCCCACAATACCTTCTGAGAACACATCCCATGATCTTAGCATTTCTCACTAGGCCCTACCTCTTAAAAATGCATAGCACCTCCTCCAGACCAAGCCTTTATATGTGGGCTTTGGGGAGATGTTCAGATTACACCCAAACCATAGCAAGTTCCAACTACAATTGTGGGTTGGGACCCTGATGCCTTTGCTTTCTGGATTTCTCCCTGGGACCCTTCCCACTGGAGGAAGTAAACACTAGGCTTTTGCAATCACATCAGCTTCTCTTCTTCCCTCATAAAGGAGTAAGTCTACTGGTGGAGCTCTCGCACCAACACCATCACTCCCAGTAGGAGAAAAGAAGACTCTCTTCTTCTCTGTGGCCAAATGAAATAGGTTGAGATAAGAGGTCTCTCAATAGAACACAAAATGTTTCTCATCCTCAAGAGTCTTCACATGAACAGAAGACAGACATATCTGTGTTGTGGCAATGAATAGACACTCAAGGTTGGTGTGACTGAGAGGCTCAGTCTACAGAAAGTGCTGAGGTGAGGGGATAAGTCTAAGCTCGGTGTTAGTATGATAGGTTAAGTCTACACCCTGCATCGAGATGATAGGCTAAGTCTACACTCAGTGTTAGAGTGATAAGCTAAATCTGCACAAAGTGTTAAAATCATAAGGTATGTCTAGGTTAGTGTTGATGTCAAAGGTCAAGTTTACTGATGAGGATGACAGTGTGAGAACACAGAAAGGAAGCCGCAGTCATCCCGGGGACTTATACAAAATGTCCCCCAAAAGGTCCCAGAGCAGAGACATAATGCACCATGAGGAACTGTTAAGCAGGTAAAGAAAGGTAGGAACAATGCTATAGCAATAAATGAGCTTTTTTGAGCAAAGACCTGAAGATATCAGACAGCATGACCATGGAGATGTTCATGATAGTTTGATTGCTGGGGCATAAATTAGAAAAATCAAAGGGAATGGTAGAATTTCAGGCTGAAGCTGTCAGAGGAGACCAGATGATAAAGTACCTTGCTCATCAGAAGAAGCTCAGAGTTTGAGCAGAAATGGGGGTATTGAAAGTTTTATTCATGTGCCTTCCATGATCAGGGTTGTTTTACAAAGATAATAACTAGCATTTATAGAGTTTATTACTTTCAATGAGCCAAGCATTAATCTCACTATTCTCTACACACTTAATTCTTGACAACCACTTAGGAGACTATTATTAAACTGTTCATAGGTGGGGAAACTGGGATATAGAGAAATTAAGTAACTTTCCCAAAGTTACATAGCTGGTAAATGAAAAGTGAAGGATTTGAAGACAGTCTGGCAATGAAACCAACATGCTCAACACAATACAGTACTTATTATTTTATTTTTGTTATTTCAACTTTTAAGGCAACCTTGTGAAGGAGAGATGGTAAATTCTTTCCACGAATTTGGGATAAGATAGAGGTCCCTTTCAAATTCAGGTCATAGATCTGTTACTCTTTGATTCCTTTGGTCTTTGAAACATGAGAGAAGGTGATTCCTCATGGAGTTGTTAACAAGTCATAAAACACACAAAATGCACCCTGTGTACCACCTTTGGCAGGATGCAGTCGGTGCTTGCCAAATGTGATCAGCTTTTAGGATTGCAGTTCACATTGGAATAAACTTTCCCTCATTATAGGATTCTCAAAAATCTTAAAAGTAGGGGATACATTTGGGGGTAGATAAGCCTCTTAACTAACACTGGACCCCCTGGATAGCTTTCAAAAGCAAACCTGATTTGAAACTTTGGGGGGTACATGTTGCCTTTATTGAATACAGTACTTCAGAAGAAAGGAAAGAAAAAGTGAATAAATGTACTACATTCTTTTTTTAAAAGTCATTGGTGCATTGTAATTCTACATGGTAGTGAGATTCATAGTGAGGCATTCATATATGCATATAATATTATTTGGTCTGTTTTCTTCTCCATAACTAGTCTCCTCCCTCCCCCAACCCCCTTCCACTACTCTATGGGTCTTTACTGGCCTCTCTCCTATTTTTGGAATGTCTCTTTTCTTTCTAGCTGCCATATATGAGAGAAAACATGTGACCTTTGATTTTCTGGGTCTGACTTATCTCACTTACCATGATGTTCACCCAGTTCTATCCATTTTCTTGCAAATGGTATAATTTTGTTCGACTATAGCTAAGTAAAACTCCATTGTGTGTATAGACCACAATTTCTTTATCCATTCTTCTGTCGATGGGCACCTGGGTTGGTTCCAATAACTTGACTATTGCAAATGGTGCTGCTATAAACATGAATATGAAAACTACAATGAAATGTCAACTCACTCCAGGTAGAATGGCAATCACAAAGAATATGGAAAAACAATAATAAATGCTGGCAAGGATATTGAGTAAAAGAATACTTACACATTGTTGGTGGGATTGTAAATTCATACAAACATTATGGAGATCAGGCTGGAGGTTTCTCAAAATACTAAGAATGGAAGCACAATATGAGCCACCTATATCACTCCTCAGTATCTTTCCAAAGACATTAAAATCAGAATACTATAGTGAGTACTACATTCTAAGGACAAATTGGAAAGTGATTCCAGGACATTCAAATTCTTCAGACATACACAGGGCTCTTTTATTCCTACCAATCTGTAGGAACAAAGCAAGATGCCTACATCACTAAGAAAAGGCATTAGACCAACTTATTTACCATCTCACTGTAGATCCATTTATACATGCACTGTGGGGAAAACCTGTCCATGGTTTGAATGAGGGCACTTGGCTGCAGCAATGACCAGCAAGAGTTACACGCTCTAATGTGAATAGGTAAACTGGCATTCACTTAAGACAGGAGGTCTTTACCTGGGTTTGGTAGTCATAAATTTGGATGCAGAAAAAAAAAATACATCTTTAATGTTCCCTTACCTATACCAAAAATTCAGCATTGCCTTCCATCATGAAGATGGAACAATAAACTGCAGTAGAATTTGCAGCACTTGAGATCGTATCCCTGGCAGACATCACACACATTTTCATATCACATCACTGTTTGTGCTGATATCACAAAATATCAATTATGTTTATCATGACTTCAAAGTAGGCTTATTATTAGGCCCATGGGTAGAACTTGTTACCTAGTATGCTAATAAAGAAGTAGGCCTATGGCTTTAACCCAAGTTTGTTTTTGAAATATTGTGATAAATAGTTCAAACATGTTTGGTTTCTTTGTTAATCTGAGTTGTTTTATTTTGTTCTTTAGAATGATATTCTGAGGAAGGTCTAAGGGCTGGCCAGATGGCCAAGGAGTCCCTTGCTTATGTGAGGTATAAAGAATCTGCATATGAACTTGTATTGAAGAATGTGCCCACAGCCCTAGGCTCTGTGTACTGATGAGAAGGCAGAGAAATCCCATAAGAGATGGAGTAAAGGCTTCTGAGCCCATTTTTCTGTTACTATCACCAAATACCATAGACTTAGCAATTTATAAAGAATAAAAGTCTATTTGACTCATGGTTCTGGAAGCTGGGAAGGTTAAGATCAGGTGGTCAGCTGTACCAGATAAGGTTCTTCTTGTTCCTGGGCACTCTCTGCAGAGTCCTAAGCCAGCACAGAGCATGCCAGAGAGAGCTTACTTTCATAACAAAGCCACTGCCTCAATAATCCAGGAGTTCAGGAATGGATTAATTTATTCATGAGGCCAGAGCCCTCCTGACCCAAGCACCTCTTAACAATTCCACCTGGCCCCATCCCTTAATGCCTTACGATGAGAATTAAATGTCAGCCTCAGTTTTGGTGAGGACATTCAAACCACAGCAAAAGGGAACCAGCTTCATGGAGTACCTACTTCATCCTACATGCTGTACCTTAGTGAAAATAACCTCAAGTGGTTCTAACTTAAAACTCATGAGAACTGTTTTATACATAGATGAGAAAACTGTGGCTCTGAAAGGTGCCATCTTACAGCTAGACAATAAAGGCACTAGATCCAAGCCAAGCCCAGGTCAGTTTGACTTTCCATTCCCTGATCTTATCAATGACAATGAGACAGACCCTTGCAGAACTGCTGGATAAAGAAAGGAGCCAGCGCATACAGCTGAGATGAGCTCTGGGTTCATGCTGAATGGTCATGAAGGTGAATGAGTGGTCATGCAGTACCACCACTCAGATCTCCCCTTTCAGGAACCTGTTAGGAAAAGCCAGCCCCCTACCTTCAACTTCTTGCAGCATTTGAGCACACTCTCCACCAGGCGACACCTAACCAATGACCGAGGATGGCCAGGTTACACAGGTCAGGCCATTCCTGCCTCTGTTAGACACATGCCTGCAGTTGAGGCTTTTCCCAGTCAATGTTCCTTCCCTCCCTCTCTCCTTCCATGGGAGCCAGGCTGGCCTTGTGTTCTGAAGGCTCTCCTGGCCTTCAGTTCTTTACCCCAATTAATTTCTTGGATTTCTACCTCCCTCTTAATGTTTGCTTCTCCTAGGACCCAAATTAACACACCATCCAAATTTGAGAGAGACTGAACCCCTGTCTGCCTGTTATGAACAATCAGTAGTGTATTTCTTGCCACAGTTTTATAGATGAGGAAGGAAAACCAACCCCTGTGTCTAAGGACTGTCACTTGGGGAGTGTATCTTGGGGCAAGGTTGTTACGGCTTAAAAACAACAGGGTGATTCTATTACAAGTTAGGATAATGGCTACATTTGATTGAGAGTATTTGAGGGGATGGGGAAAAGAGGAGGTTTAAGGAAATGTTTTGGTAACAATCATAGTGCTAGCAATGTTGTTTGATGACCTGGGTGCTGGTTAAACGAAGTGCTCACTTTGTGACAATTTGAGATGCTCCCTTATGATCTTTGCAGATTTCTTTCCATCTTTTTATTCCCCTCGTTAGAAAGTTGTTTTTTTTTTTAAATAGGTGTATTTATTACAAATAGCATGTATCTCAATAAGGTGGGGGATGTGAGGGGCTGTTCTTTGTGGGTGTAGGATGCAGTGTACTGATTAGTAAGGAGAAGGGAGACCCTCTGCACAGCCCACGCAGGAGCTTCAAGGATCCCTGATTTGAACTTAGTGTGGTCCTTGAAAAAGAGCCTTCAGGCTATTTATCTTGGGGTCCTGAGTAGCTAACAGAGGTTCTAGACCTATCTGATAGATATGCCCAGTAGAGCCAGACTTCAGTGAAATAAATAAATGACTCTCTTATATCTTGACATTTTGGATATGTCAGAAAGAGAAGAAATAGAGAGTTCTACAATCCTCAGCATTGCCTGTGGCAGGATTCAGTGCTCCACTTTGAAAGCATGATGTGCAGCTTGCAGAGAGAATGAATCTGCCCAGGTGGAGAAATGTGGATATATGTTTGACAAATCAATTCCCTTTCTTGGAGGAGAAGATGGGAGGCACCCACAGAGGTCAAGCAGCTCAATTCCCAGAGGCGAAGCAGGACAGAGGAGGATCAAGGGGCCTTTCCACACAAGTGCTTTCTCGGGCACCTGCTGGCATCACCTGATCAGCTGGGAATCACTGCACCCAGCCTTGGAAATTAATGACATCCTCACCTCAATGTGCAGAGCTGGCCTCTGCCTTCAGTCTCACTGGTTCAGAAACACCTCCTGGCTAAAAGCCACTGAGCTCTCTGATAAACAGTGAATGACTCCATTTGTATCGAGAAGCTTGCACAATAGTTGCTCTGCTCTATTCATTCTGTGGCCTCTCTGTGCCCAGGGGGCTCTCCCCTAGTGCCCAGGACTGGGCTCCTTTACCCTTTACTTGCAGGCAGAGGCAGCTAGCATTCTAGCACCTTGGCAATTTATAGAAAATAGGCTCTTAGCCAGGCATGATGGGGCATGCCGTAATCCCAGTATTTAGGAGTCTGAAACAGAAGGATCTCAGGTTCAAGGACAGCCTCAGCAACTTAATGAGACTGAACACAAGACTCTGTTTCAAAACAAAACAAATAAATGCCTGGGAGTATAGATAGGACGCAATATGCTCTCAAATCAACAGCAGCACTTAAGATGCAGTCTACTATGAGGCAGAAGAGCCTGAGTTAAAAACCCAATGCTACTGCTCAACAGAATGAACTTAAGCAATTTTCTTAACTTCCCTGTCCTTCAGTTTCCTCTTCTATTACAAAAGCTTACTCATTATTGCACTCACTTGAGAGGGTTAGAAGAATTAGATTAGTTATTACACTTAGACCACTATTTTTTTAAAGTGTATCACAATGGATAAACATTAACTATTGTTATTGTGGTGGCCATCAGTTCTGTTCTCTAAATAATTCTTGCACTCTGTCTCCCAAGTCCATGGCATGTGGTAGGATTCCCCGCTGAAAAGGCAAAATAGCTGTGGGACTCGTTTTAGTCCATGATATAGATACAAGAAGAAGGATTGCAAGCCATTTTCACACAGGAACATTAAGAGCTGATATGTAGCCCATCTTATTCTTTTTCCCCTCAACTTGGGAAACATGGAGATAAAGTCTCCTTAAGCCTGACACATTGAGTGGGAAAGATATACTTTTGACTCTCTGTATCTGTAGTTCCCCACCCATGGGTTGTGGTCTGCATCCATGGAGTCAAACAACCATGGATCACAATCATTTAGAAAAAAAAAATCACATCTGTACTAAACATATACAGTCATTTCTCTTGTCATACTCCCTAAAATACAGTGTTAAAACTATTTACATAGCATTTATATTACATTAGGTATTATAAGTAATCTGGAGATGGTTTAAAGTACAGCTATTCATAGGTTCTAAGCAAATACCATGCCATTTCATATAAGGGACTTGAGCATCTGCAGATTTGGGGATTTGCAGGGGGTCATGGAACCAATATCTGTGGACCTCAAGGGATGACTGTTACAGCTAAGCCCCCAGCTCACCATAACTGGGTGCACAGTAGGAACAAAAAACAATGCTTTGCTAAAGTTTAAAGTTTGGTTGCTACTTCATCATGATCTAGTTTATTCAGACTGAACATAAAATGATACTTAAAAATGAGATGCTACCATAGCAAAAAAAAAACTTCAAATATATGGAATTAGTTTAGGATTCATGGACATAGGATGAGGAAATTATCACTGAAGGCTGGAGGGAAGGCAACCTTTGTTGTAGAGGAATAAAATATGTGCGAAAGCCAGGTATAGTTGCACATGCCTGTAATCTCAGTACTTGGGAGACTGAGACAGGGGGATTGCAGGTTTGAGGCCAGCCTCAGCAATTACCCAGCAATTATCTTCAGCAACTTAGTGAGGTCCTATTTCAAAATAAAAAAAGTTGGGTATATATCTTGGAGATAGAATGCCCCTGGGTTCAATCTCCAGCATTATTCTATTACTACCACTATGAAGAATAAGAATGAGGAGGAAGAGGAGGAGGAGGTGGATGATAAGGAGGAGGAGGAGGAGAAGGAAGAGGAGGAGGGTGCTAAAATTGTTACCTGTCATATCCTCCAATTCAGGTAATATATTGTAGGTCTAGAGAAAGAACCTGAAAGGCAAACGTTGTGTGTTGGTTGCTATTAGCTTCATTTGGCCAGTTAATACAAGAAAGAGAGTAGCTCAGAAACTAAGTAGCCAGTTTGCACACAAGAATGAATAGAAATACAGAGTCCAGAAATGCAGAGACATGCAGATTTGAAAGAGTAAACATTAGAGATTAAACTGGTAAGTACAAAGGCTAATTCAGCCTTTACAGCAAGCATCAAATCAACAGGTGGGCTTCATATTCATTGTTGAGATTTCTGAACATCTTTGCGACTATACTTGAAGGCTCAGCTCCGTGCCCTGCAGGGAGCCAGAAACGGGTCTGCACCCTGGTTCTTAGGGGTTTCTGGATTCACTATTACCCTATGTCCCATTCTAAAACTGAAGGTTCTTCTTGTTCTTAGAACCTATCTCTAGTTCCCTTTCTTAAATAATTTCCTGCCTCAGATGCCCAGTGCTTGTCAAAATTCTAGTTAATTTTGCTCCCCCTTCTAGAGACCAAAGTCTTTCTCCTGACCCTGATTCCCATTATTTTGTGTCTGAAAGCTACTTCCAGTTCTTTGGGTCCCTGCAAACCTGGGCCTCTGGATAGGACCTCAGCCAGGCAATCCTGACGTTGGCTGTGACTCATCTACACCTTCCTGACTGCTTGTCTTTCTGCTTTCTCTAATTGCCTTGAACTAAGGGCTGGCCAACTCACAAGGTACGACTTAGTCACTGGGTGTGACTGTCACCAACCTGGTGTCCTCAAGAGCCCCAATTCTGATCTAATCTCTGTCTAAACTTGCTGCTCATAGCTGAACAGCATGGTCCAGAAGGTATCCCCCAAGAGCAAAGCACATTAAGACCATCGACGCCTTGAGTCAATGCTGGGGGCTCTCAATGCCACCTGAGATCCTGCTGGCTCTTTAATCATCTCTGTGCCTTTCATCCAGCCTGCCTGCTCCTAAGCCTGCATCCTGCACCTCCTGAACTCCAGCTTCTGGCACACATGCTCAGATACACTCTATATCCTGAACCTCCACACCCTTTGTAATTGCCCTCTGCTTCCAGACTTTTCCAGATCTCATCTACTCCTGACCTCACAGTGTCCATTTAAGCTCCTCTGATATGACCCCTGGCTCCATTTCCACCTGCCCCCAACCCTCACTTGCCCCTTTGAATTATATCTACTTCCAGCAAATGGAACAGTCCAGCTCATATCGACCCAGCCGATAGGATAGGTCTATCCTGGAATGGTCATGTGCTTGACTTTCACTGAGCACTCTCCAACTCAGAGGAAAGAAGATGGAACCTTCCCACACTGTAGTTCGGAATAAACTAGTGGTCCATAACATTGCTTAGCTGGTTTTCACCTGAACAGCTTTAAAGACCCCCCCAAATCCCTCAACCTGTATCTGAACATTCAATGCACTGTACATACATATAATTTTAATAATTTATTGTAGAGCATAAAATTGAATTAATTATAATCCTTGGTTAATGATGCACTTGTCAATGTTGAGTCTGGATTGGCCTCTTCTGATTTATTCCATTAACATTTACTCAATTATTTATTTATTCCTTTAATACTGGAAATTGTACCCAGGGGCAGTCCACCTCAGAGCTACACTCCCAGTCCTATTTTATTTTAAAACAGGGTCTCACTAAATTGCTGAGGCTAGCCTCAAATCTGCAATCCTCTCTTCTTAACCTCCCAAGTAGTGGGATTACAGGCATGCACCACCACATCCAGCTTCATTTATTTTTTAATATAGTGAAGCCTCACAAACTCAGAATTAAAAATCAAAATAAGAGTCTTAAAAATCATCTATATTTACTTGTGTGCTTGTTTTTTTATCCCATCCCATTGAACTATAACTGGTACCAATATAAGCACTATTGCCATGCATTTTCTTGACTAATCCAAGCTGCCTTTACAAGACTGTCCATCGCTTTCTTTTCTGAGTGCAAGCAGATCTCCAGAGGCCTGATTTGAACTCTTATCCTTTCTGGACCGTGGTGGGATCTTGTTACTTGGCCTCTCTGTGCTGTGGACCTATGGCAGCATTACCTTTCACGGCTCAGGTTTCCTTGGCATGACTTAAATGCTGGCATCTAGTCCCCATGGCTTCCCTCCCGGTTGTTCTTTCTTCTTGCCTACTTCCACAAAACATCAACTTGCAAACGTCCCATTTTAGAATACTCAGTCTTTATAAAAACCCACAGTCCACTACTTTTGAATCTGAAAGCTAAAATGCACATATCTGTGTTCCTATCTATGTGAAAAATGCCATCCCAATGTGTCACCCCTGGCATTAAAGCTTGCCTAGCTCACTCACCTGCACAGTTGTCAATTGTCTAATTTTTCTTCACAATCAATAGAAACCTGAAGAAAAAGAACAAAGAAAATGAGTATCTTCACATCTGCTGAGCTTTTAGTCAACCCATTATAGGAATTCAGCACCTGGGTTCTCTTTCAATAATCTCTTCAATTTTCCCAGGAAGAAAGTTAATGGCGGGAGGGGGGACTCTACTCATCTGTTCACTGGGGAGTTGATACAGGGAAATCAAGCATATTTCAAAGGTATGTGCATTTAAGAATAAAGCTAAAGAATACATTTCTAAGAATAACAGAGCTCATTCTTAAAAAGCAATAAAGCAATGTATGAGGGAAATTAACATAGCAAGCATGTATATATGGAGAAAGGGAAAGAAATGGACAAAGGAAGTATGGGAAGGATAGGAAATGAAGGAGAGATGGGAGAGGACACAGGAAGAGTGGGAAAGCCAAAGAGAGAGAAAGGAGGAGAAGGAGAAGGAGAAGGAGGAGGAGGAGGAGGAGGAGGAGGAGGAGGAGGAGGAAGAGGAGGAGGAGGAGGAGGAGGAACACAAATTAAAACCAGTGAACTGTCCATTGAAATACACTTCTGAAACTTTTGTAAACCCTGCATCACTGAGCCACATGGTAGGCACCATGAAGAATATAAGATAAAAAGCCTGTGGGAGTCTCCAAGCTGAGGATCACAGGGTAGGGACAGGCTAGGAAGCAAATGCTTGTGAACCAAGTATAGATTCATTCAAAAGAGTACAGGCCCTCTGGATTGATAAGCCTACTCATTAGCTTAGCTCCATAAATATTAGCCATTGTGTACATAATAGAGAAATATGGGTCATAGATTACATTCTGCTGCCTGGATATAATACCAATAAAATCACATAACTGCTAATCAATTTTCACTACAGACAAGTGTTCTGAGCAATGAAGTTATTTCTGTACCATACAGTTGGCTCAGAATAAGCACATGCCTTTTGATCTGAAATGATTCAATATACAGTACATGTCCTTCAGTGACAACAGTGTAGTTTCTCTGATTCATAACCATTGAACATATATAATTTAAAAAAGAAAAAGTTTCCTGCCTTCCTCTGTGCAAACTGCCTGCTCCACCGCCCCCCCAAAAAACCCCCAAACAAAACAAACAAAAATACATCCAAGTCCTCCGTGAAGCAATCATCAGGCAAATGCGACTTAGTTAAATTATTCCTAATGCTGTCATCCTGCCTTTAAGTGGCAATTAATCCATCAATGTCCTCACTTCTTTCAATTACCCAACAGAAGATCTCACACAAACTCAGAAACCACCCACAGAGTCAACAGAAACATTACAAAAGAACTTGGACTGATGCCTTGTCAATAAATGGTTTCAAAAACTGAAAGGACAAACTGATACATGTACCAAGGAATTCAGAAATGAATTAATGCTGGGGCTTGGAATCTGGTAGGAAGGTCCAAAGGACTCTGACCTGGGCACACTAATAACTCTAACTTTTAACAGTAGGCTCAGACAACTTCTTTTTATATTTATTTATTCATTCATTCATTCATTCACTAATGGGGATTGAACCCAGGGGTACTCTACCTCTGAACTACATCCCCAGCCCTATTGATTTATTTGTTTGTTTGTTTGTTAGTTTATTATTTTGAAACAGGGTCTTGCTAAATTGCTGAGATTCTCAGTTGTTGAGGCTGGCCTGGAGCCTGCGATCCTCCTGCGATCAGCCGCCCAAGTACTGAGATTACAGACATGGACCAATGTGCCCAGCTTTCTTTTTATTTTTGGATTCACCAAAATAGCCAACATTAAATTTTACTTCACTTCTGCTTTTATAGATGGAGAATACACAAACCCCTGTGGACAGGCTAGCTGTCCCGCAGAGCCAGCTTCCTGTCATTAAGTATGAAGACAGGCAGAGCATCCCTCTCAACAGGTAGGGAGTCATAAATGACATGCTAAATGCAGTTTTTAATGTCCTGAGCAGAAAATATTGCTGTATATTTAAGGAGTTCCGTCTGAGTCTTAGCGTCTAGAAAGAAGGAGAGAATTACGAGGCAAAATCTGAGAGCGTACTTGTTTTGAGGCATAATCTAATTATCTTATTATGTTTCTTTAAAAAGCTTGATAAATAGGTCTTTCTACTTTACTCTCTCTTAGTCTTCCTTCTCTTTCTCCTTCTTGTTCTAAGCCAGAAGAACAATTCCAAAGATTATGAATGAGAATACACAGTCCCTGGTGGGATCAAAACTTCTAATTCCACTTCATCCCATTCACGAACCTTCCTAGGTAAGCTATTGGTTGAATTCTAGGCCTGAATTATTCAGGGAAACTGCATTGAAATATCCTGTGAAATAAGGGAAAGCCTGTAATACAAATTTAGTGTTCTTTTAATCTGCTGTCCTATGTAAAACCGTCCTAATCCTTCTCCCTGCCCCAGGCTTAGTAATCCTTTGACGTGCTCGCCGGCACACGCACACACTCCAAATAATCCCTTCATTTCTTCTGTGGCAGAAGGCAATCTTCTTCAAGATTTCATTCTCTAATAAAATCCCTTTTCCAAAGCTGTTTTTAAAATGAACAGTTGCTTTCAAGGAATGTTATAAATAGTACTTCATTAATTTGGGACCCAGCCTTAATAATTTTGTATCTGTGGGAAGAATGTAAAACATGCCATATCTGATCTCCTGTGAGCCCAGATCATTTCAACTGTTATCACAACCGTTCTTCCACCCTGAGGGTATGGGTCGCCCATTTCTAAAACAGGTGTATTTAAAAGAGTGTGGCTTAAGAGAGACCAACTTAAAATGAATTAGAAAAGGAAATCCAAGGACCCATGTAGGCAAAGGGGGAAAAAGTGCTATAAATAGGGTGAGACTCAATTGAGAAGGCAAGGTACAGTTCAACAAAGACAGAAAAATTGTTTTGTTCAGTACTCTCCAACAGTGAGCAATGGACAGATCCATGTTCTGTAAGGAACAGTTAAAAGATGGGGAAATGATTTTCCTAGAGGAAGGGGTAGTGATTAGAGGCCAGTGTTTGGGAATAGAGGAAAAGGTGGAAAAGATGAGGAAAAAGAAGACAGGGGAGAAACAAGACATAGGAGAGAAGATCACCATCTTGAATATTTAAAGGTAGTAATCTACTAGGAAAAGAAGCAGACTTAATCTACGAAGCTCCAGAGAACATAATTAGAACCAAGGTGGACAGTTTCAAGAAGTAGATATTTTATGTCTACCTAAGCCAGTGCTTTCTCACCAGGAGTGTTAAAATGGGAAAAGTCAGGTGGTAGCATGCACCCCATAAGAAGCATGATCCACCCAGAGACCAGCTCAGAATCCATCCTAACTCCTCTCAAAGGGATTGACCTCTAAAATACAGGGCTCTATGGTTTCATGATCACATCAATTAAAGCATGCCTACAGCAAAATCAACAACACAAAGAAGAGACAGTCCTTATCTGTGGTAGTTACACTCTATGAAGTTACACTTATAAGTTATCCTTATCTGTGGTTGTTACATCCTATGAAGTTATTGCAAATGCCAAATTAGTGAATACTGAACCTTTGCTCTCAGAGGAAATAAAATTTTCATCAACCAATCAATACATAACCTTCTTCTGTATATGCTTCTGTTGAAGACACTTCATTGAATATGCATTTTTGGTTCATAACTTTGAATTCCTGGTCAACAGCCTGAATGAATCTGATCTAATACATGTATTTTCTCTGTAAGGCACAAGACAGCCTTCTTGCACCTAGAGACACTGCACAGTACTTCAGCATCATACATGGGGGCTGTTTTACATAGAGTCACCAATAGAAGGCAAAAAATATAAAGCACATGACATTAAATAGACCATCCAATCTTTGCCCTTCTGCATCTGTCCACAAATGACCACAGTAGCACAATGAGTCTTGATAGGAGGTTGCAAATAAATATTAGTGAATAAGTGAATTCACCAATGAGGATTACCTGTACTTGTGGAGGGAATAGAGCAGTCATATGCCAACTATATAAGCAAAGAGTTCTCAAGGATCCCAAAACTACACAGCAAGCTTCCCATGTATGTGGGCCCTGCATTCACAGGTATAACCAATTGTGAATTGGAAATGTTTGGGAAAAATGTTTCTGTACTGAACATGTATAGACTTTTTCTTGTTAATATTCCCTAAACAATATTGTACAACACCTATTTATATAGCAATTGTATTGTATTCATGTTATAAGTAATCTAGAGATGATTTAAAGTATACAGGAGGATATGCATATGTGCAAATACTGTAAAATTTTATATAAGGGACTTGAGCATTCATGGATTTTGATATTTACAGGGGAGGAGGATGTGCTGAAAATAATACCCCCCCAAATCATACCAAGGGACATGACCCCACCTCCTTCTTATAGAGTAGACTTTGCACATTTGCTGGCTGTAGCTCTCAATATCTCTGGTCACAAGCTAGGGAGTAACTAGCTTGGTGGCCCAAGCCACAGAAGTTATCTGGCCACAACCTAAACCTTTCCTGAAAGCCAGAAGGGCTCATTTCAAATGGCTCACCCTGGATGGACCGATGACTACCTTTTGCTACTGCCTTGTCCCTTTTTACTTTAGAATTCTGGAGGTAGAGCGGAGGATACTATTTTGCAGGATACAAAATAAAAATAAAAATGAAAAAACATGAGCCTTTGTGGTTGTCCAAGATAAGGAAACTGGGACTCCGAAATGTGAAGTGATTTGTCCCTGAGCCCATTAATAGCAAGTTTTTCCACTTCTTGGCACTGTGTCCAGCAATTGTCAAAATGTGAGCCTGTCAGAATTAAGAAGATTATATATGCTCTTAGCAACAACAACTTTTGTCCCACAATGGACCCAAATATCTCGTGACAACTGGCCTATCTGTATGATATTAACCACCACACTTACAGACTCACATTCATGGGCATTTCCAAAATATGACCACCATCATCACCATTGAAGTGTCCTTCATAACACAAAACAAAACAAAAGAGCAAAAAGGTGGTACTTGAGAGACTGAGACAAGAGGATTGCAGGTTTTAGGACAGGCTCAGCAACATAGTAAGATCCTCAGCAACTAATAAGCCCCTGTTTCAAAACAAAAAAAATAAAATAAAATCAGGAAAATCAGCCTGGGATTGTAGCTTGGAGGTAGAATGCCCCTGGGTTCAATCCTCTGTAACACACACACACACACACACACACACACACACACACACACACACACCAAAACAAAAACAAAAAAAACCTGTGATTTTCCATTTTTTAACACAGGTGGAAACAAAAAGATATGGACATGAAACTCACATTTACTTTTTGTTCCTCAAAATTCAGTGAATGTGACCCAAACAAGATTATCTAGTATCCTGCTAGCAGTAGCTACCTTTTTTTAATGTAATGATGGGTGCACATTTATTATTAGTTCATAATAGACTACAAGAATTGAGGCCTCCGGAGTTGAACAGATGCTCAAAGGTGACTTGGCCTCAATTAACTCTCTAAGGTTGGCTGAGGACATGCTGGCATGAAGGTCAAGGAGTGGCCACTGGGACAAGCCCAGCGTTTCCTTCTAGTAGCCACAACCACACCAGAAACCACCCAGCTCTCAGAATCTCCAAGGCAGACCCAAACCACTGTGTGTAGAATGCAGGCCCAGGTGGAGGGGACCATTTACATTCTTGCCTGGCTAAAAGAGTGCTAGGAGTAGCACTCACAAGGAATATGGTATAAACAATTCATCATAGAGTCCTGCAAACCAGGGGTCCTCACTTAGAGATGGACATCAGTGCCAGAAGGGACTTGATGGTCACCTAACTCCTCATTCGTATATAAAACTTAATACTTCTGCAAAAAGGATGTACTTCATTGCTCCAAAGACACACAGTGGCTTTCCTGGCCTGCTCCAAAGCCACACAGTTTCTTTTCTGGCCTGGATCCTGTCTCCATGATCATCTTCTCTCTTTTCTTTCTTCCTTCCTTCCTTTATTTCTTTCTTATTTTTATCTATTTATTTAGTTAGTTATGTAGTTATTTAGTGTGTGTGTGTGTGTGTGTGTGTGTGTGTGTGTGTGTGTGTGTGTGTTACTAGGGATTGAACCCAAAGACATTTTACCTCTGAGCAACACCCAAAGCCCTTTGTTAAATTTTTGTTTTGAAACAGGGTCTTGCTCAGTCTCTGAGAGTCTCAGGTTGCTGAGACTTTCCTAGAACCTGTGATCCTCCTGTCTCAGCCTCCCAAGTATTGGGATCACATGTGTCTGCCACCATGCCTGGTCAGGCTCATCTTTTGTGATCCCTCACTTACACTAAGCTCTTTGTCATGTCCTCAGTGGGCCTGGCTCTTTTCCAAAGCCCTGGGGGCCTGGCCTATGACCCCTCCTTTGCCTGGCATGTCCTTCTCCTCCTTTGTTCCTTGCATCTCTCCTCCTTCTCCTGCAGGAATCAACCATAGCCCTAGGTGGTGACATCCTGAACTCACCAAAACCCTGACTCCAGTCAGAGAACAAGATGTATTATCTCATAAAACAAGAAGTCTCAAGATAAGGGGGTTCTCTGATGGCTCAAAAATGTCACCGAAGATGGAGCTTCCATTTTCTGCTCTGCCTTCTTTTTCCTATTCTCTCAGCTCCTTTGTGATCATAGACGGTCATAGAAGGTCTAGGCAAAACATTGGTCACAGCAATGTGCAGAGGAAACAGCTCTCTCTCTGCCTTGTGTATCTCCTTTAAGAGTGAGAAAATATTTCTCAGAATCCCCCATCAGACTTTCTCTCAGTTCTCAGTGACCAGCACTGTGGAACAGACCCGTGCCTAAATCAATCACCAGCAAGAGGGGGATTACTGTGATTGGATTAGCAAAGCAGGGATTATGGGAACAGAATCAAGTCCACTAGAAAAGAGGATGGTTTGGGGCTGGCAACCAACACTATTTTCTATAAACCCCATTCCCATCTGCCTTCAGTGTTCCCTACTATTTCTTCTATCAGACACCTGAAACTCCCATATTACAACCAATTATATGCCTAACCATTAACCCCATCATTGTTGAGCTTCTCAAAGCTAGAAATGGTGGCTTACTCATCAGTATATCCTAGAATCTTGTGTATGTTTGGGGCTATGAATGAATGAATGAATAAATGAATGAATGGCTGCATGCACTCTTTACCATTCTACAGTGAGCCAACTTGCCTCCAAAAAGAATAAGACTTTTCCACCACTGAATGCAAAGGAATAGAGCCCGAATTTAAACTTCAGAGAGATTCTGGCTCCAAGTGGAACCAACAGATCCAACAGAAATGAGAAAAAGAAGGCTGGAGTATTATATGACTTGACCAGTGTTCAGAGTATCAGGGCTGAGAACTTTTAAAAATGATTTGCTAACATGTCCAAGGACTGTTTAAAACTTTTACCTATAGACACACAAAGATAAACTTAAGACTTTTTTTTCCACCTGACTCAAATCCTCAAATCTTACTCTGCATTTAGCGCCTCTCTCTCTCTCTCTCTCTCTCTCTCTCTCTCTCTCTCTCTCTCTCTCTCTCTCTCTCTCTCTCTCTTGAAAACATTTATATAACAAATGGATCCCAATCTTTTGAGGATTCAGTGTGCAATCCTGACAAATTAAGGACCCTGAAGAATCAATTATTTTGACTTATCTCCCAGGCTGAAGGGGAGGGAGCCCTATATTTCTGGAACTTTGGCTTTGAAACCTCTCGAAAGCATTACAGAAAAGCCAAGGGAATTAGACAATAAGAATTCTTTCAAAACAGTAGGATTTAAAGGATCTTATTACCCACTTTCTAATCTTACCTTAAGGCTGTAGAAAGTATTAATTGGAGCAAAGACATCCAAAAGGGAACAACCACTGTAAGTCATCTACATTGTTGAAGTCTGTCTTTTATCTCTTTAATTTGTTACATTGCCTCACCCTCGGCATCTCTTTCAGATAAACCTATCCAACTTATAATTCCCTAGTGTGTTTTTTTTTTCCTTTCTTGGCACAAAGAGGGAGAAAAAAAAGAGCTAGGCCAAGAGAATCAATGACACTTCAAATCCCATTTCCTGCCTTGATCAGTGGTTGATCCCTTTCAAGGAAAGGAGGATAAAAACAGCGTAGGCAGGCTCCAAGCAACTGGGAAAACGCACTCTGAGTATCTTAAGGGGAAGCTTATGTGTGTCCTGCATCCCAACACCCAATTCTTAGCAAAAATAGCATCCTTTTTCTCGGTTGAGACAGTGGAATGCTTTAAAATAAGTTGGAATGGCTGAAAACCCCTCTGCTCAAGTCTGAATCTGGAATGTTCCCTGAAGGCTCATGTGTCAAAGGCTTGGTTCCCAGCTTAGCTGGGAGATGGTAGAACCTCTAAGAGGTGGGGTATAATGGGAGGTGTTTAGGTCATTGGGGGCTTGACCTTAAAAGCCATTATGGGATCTCACTACTTCCCCTTTCTTCCTTTAGTTAACAGCTATGAAGTGAGCAGTTGGGCTCTGCCAGGTGCTCCCACCACTGGTGCAAAGAAATGGGATAATTTATGGATTGAAATCTCCAAAATTGTGAGCTAAAATTATTCTTTCCTTTTTATAAGTTGATTATCTCAGGTATTTTGTTACAGTGATAGAAATCTGACTAACACATTCTCTGATACATGAGTTTAGTGTCTATTAATTTGATGTTGCTGTTCCTTAGTGGCCCAGGCCTCAGGAATCACTTTTGTCTCACACAGGTGTTTTTGTAGTGGGACTGGAAATACTTCTTATGTTGAACTTGAATTAATAATCTTGGGCAAAAAATGTCATCATCCCATAGAAAATGGCAGGAAAGAGAGAGCTTCAATCTTCAAAAAGGGGAAAGAAACAAAAATTATCTCCTATTACAGAAAATTTGGTCATGGTATAATTTCCTCTCAGACTTTCTAAAGTATTTTGGAAAATAATTCTTTTTTTTCATAATTGCTACCTTTCTGAGGGCAATCTAGGGTACTAAAATAAATCAATTGTCTCAAGAGCTTGTTGTAAATGAAGACTTCTGGCTCCAAATATCTAAAGGACAGGGATATGAACTAGAAATTTTTGGAGCTCTTTGAAAGGTTTTTGTGTATCCTAAAGTTGAAGATCATTGACACAGTGTATGAATTTGTGGGCTGTGAAGTCAGAAAAACAGAGTTTGAATCCTCATGCTACTGCCAACCAAATAAATGAGGGAAATAGGCTCTGATTAAGAAAGAGAACATATTTATTCTTTATTTCTTTTTCTTCTTTCTTGTGTGTGTGTGGGGGGGGGGAGTACTGGCAACTGAATCCAGGGGAGTTCTACCTCTGAACCATACCCCTAGTATGGTTTTTTTTTTTTTTTAAACAGACTCGCTAAGCTACTGAGGCTGTCCTTTAACCTGCAATCCTCCTGTCTCAGCCTCCCAGTACTGGGATTATAGGTATATACCACCATGCCTGAATTACATTTACTATTTCTTGACTTAATTAGATAAGAAAGATATGTGTAAAGATCACAGGCTCCAAACTCTCCATTTCACAAACATTTCATATATTTTATCCAACCACTTTTTTTTTTAATAAACAGCCTATTGCCCTTTAAGGACAATGCTGTGCTCAGTGTAAGTGACATAAATAATTTGTGTTCCTGACTTTCTTGACTTCTGTCATTTTGTTGTAACTTGTGAATTAGTCCTCCTTTTCATTCTTGCCAGTTCTGAACACATTGGCATGGTAGACTCTACAGAATAATAGCTGTCATTTAAAGACGACTTGGATTCAGACAGTTAGCCTCTCTGATTGTTTTTGACACATTTTGACATATCCTAAACTTAGAAATAGCCAAAGGGCTAAAGCCAGAAAGCCTGGGATCCAGCTCCTGGATGCTTTGATTGGTAAGGATTCTGCAGTCTTTTTTTCTGTGCCTGATTGACACTCAGCAGATCCAGAGTCCGTATATCTAGGTCTGAATTGGGTTAAAGAATAGATTTGTACATTTCTTAAGCCCATTTTGATTACAATAGTAATGACAACTTGAGCAAGAAAAGATGATAATATCTGGGTGTGGTGGCACATTCCAATAAACTCAGTACTTGTGAGGCTGAAACAGGAGGATCACAAGATCAAGGCTGGCCTCAACAACCTAGCAAGACCCTTTCAAAATTTAAAAAAAATAAATAAATTTAGGAAAAGGAATGAGGATGTAGCTCAGATGTAGAATGTCCCTGGGTTCAATCCTCAGTACCATAAAAAAAGAAAGAAAATGTAATGGTAATAATGATAATGATGATGACAACACAGAGGAACTTCATAGTCTCCAATGACAAGCTGAACAACCAAACCAACAAAAAGAAAAGGAAACCAGGACTTCCCTGGGATTCTCATCAAGAAGAACTAATAGATCTTGGCTCTAGAACTTGATTTTACTTGACTCTGCTCCCAACATCTACTCTTGAGAGAGAGAGGTACTCTGATTGACCCCCCCTAAACTCACTTCTCCCAAGGCTCAATGTGCCACAGCTGCAGGGAAGGATCATAGAGTGGAAGTATCTTGGAGAGTAGGTGGTCAGTTCTCCAGACAGCCATCCCAGGCAACCCCTTTGGCATTTACTATAGTCCAATACAATAGAAGTCAAGTGAGATAAAAGGTAAACTCTATGCAAACTGGCAGACTGTTAAGGACATGTAGAATCTAAGCCTGGTTCATCTTTCCACTACCTCCTGCAAGGGCTCAGTGGTGAAGATCGCTGATTCAGAACTCAGTCTGCCTGAATTTGAGCTGTCACTTCTCATCTTGTCATCTGTCTTTGGACATGTTTTTTAACTCTCAGGTACTATTGACTCCTCTGTAAAATAGGAATTGTGCCAGTAGGTAACTACCAGATTGTTGCAAAGATGAAATGTGAACACAAGATCCACCTAACACAACCCTGAGAATGTGAAGGATTCTATCTCCTTCTAAGTACTGCTGGACAAATATTCATCCACAGCCCAGATGGGAAGGTGCCAAAACTGAATTACTGGTCCTAGGGGAAATATAGGGTTATATTCTTGTTGCTTTAGATCACAACATTTTCATCAACACATAAATCCTCAACTTTATCTTATATATATATTTCTATTTAAAGATACCTTTTTTTAATATCTATTGCTGATACATAACATTATACTCATGGCCAAGAGCATTGTAATTCATGCCTGAGTGGAGCTTATCCAACATGCTTTTTTTCTTCATAATATACTTAGGTACACCAGACATCACTCCAGTACTATGCCTGGGGTCCACTTTAAACAGTAATCCCACCAATAAAAGCATGAAAATGGGGGAATGTGGTCTTAAATAAACCAAGAAAGATATTCATTTATAGCACAAAAGTTGGGAAACAGGGTCCTAAATAAATCACAAGAAAGATATCAATTTAGAGCTGAGACCAGAAGGCAGAGGTACTTTGCTTGAACTGAAGCTACAAATGTGGGTGTGCTGAGCAACTCAAACTTCTTAAAAATTCTGCACATTGTCCATACATGACCATGAAAGGGACATGGTTATTTATTTTGAGATTACAAGTAAGTTTTAGGGAGTAAGGAAATTCACAAGTACAGAATTTGCTGATAATAAGGACTGACTACAGTTTCCGTATTGGCTGCACAACCAAAAAAAACCAAAAAACAAAAAACAAGTCTGTTTCCTCATTTGTAAAATGAGGATAACACCAGCCTTGTCCCTAGGCTGCAGTGGGCTGTAGCTAGTGAAAGCACATGGAGCCAGGTGATGACAGATTTGTAAAATGGGCTCAGAAGGCATTCATCTCCTTCTCTCTGTTCAGGCACACACAATGATGATCTTCAGTCTCTATGTATCAGTCAATATTCTCACTGCTGTCATCCAAAACAACTGACCATACAACTTAAAGGGAGGAAGATTTATTTGCTCATGGTTTTTGGAGATTTCAGGGTTAAGTCCATGTGAGGCCAGGGTCTGCAGAGCTCAGAGCATAGCAGGGAAAAGCAGAGAGAGGGAGAGCAAGAGCTCTGTTCTCACGTCACAGAGGCTGGATGCAGAGAGCAAAACAAGCAAAGAGATTCAAAGACAAAAGTGCAATCCTCAAGGCTACACCCCCAGAGACCCACCTTCTCCAGGTACACCCCACCTGCCTAGGTTACCACCCAGTAAGTCCATTACATTGCATTTTATCCACTGATGAGATTACAACAAACATGACTTAATTATATCAACTCTGAACATTAATACATGAGCTCTTTGGGGGACATTCTATATCTAACCATAACACTCTAGAGCTGCATATAAAGCCTCTGCAAGGCTAAGAGAGTGCTTTGACCATGTAGCCTAAAAGTATTGGATCCAAGACATTTAGGAAGCAGAATCCATTTTAATTCTTCCCAACCTACAGCAACAATAACTTCTATACAAAATGAATTTGTAGCTCCTTATTCTTTTTCTTTTGTTCTTCTCGATTTCTCTTTTCTCAGCCCAGGGAGATTGATTGTGCAGAGGAAGAAAAAGAGCTGATGAGTGGAGATGGGGCAAATGCTATCACACAGCAAGCCTGCCTGTGGGGAGTTCATGGAGTCAAGTACAGGCATTGAGTCCCAACACGTCACAGCCCCCAAATCATCTTCAGCTCTCAGCTTTCTTCCAGGCCATTCATTCAACAAATAGACAAATATCTGCATTTTTATAGATAAAATGAATGCAAAAGGAGCCATTTCCAAAGATAGATGACTGTCCTTTTTCCTTCAGCAAAGTTTAAAAAGGTAAAAATTATCATATTATGGGCACGGTGGTCATGGAGAGAAAATGAGGCCACTGCTCAACAGGGGAAATTGCTCTCCTTGCTTGGGAATGTTTTAGCATTAAATTAACTCTCCTATCTCCTGCCTGCTAATAGGAAAGCTTTCACCTCACTGTTAGGCAGGGGATCTGCATTTGCATTTAGATGGAGCTGTTGTAAAGATGCCCCCCTCCCCACAGGGGCCTCCATCCCTTATTTACAATAGCAGCTGTGTGATAAAATGATTATCACATAAGTGGTTGTTTTGCTGGTTTGGATAGGGAAGAAGCCAGAATGGGAAAGGCTGTCATCTGAATCAGTCAATGAGAGAGACAGAGAGTTCCTCCTCAGGTGAGAGCTCAGTGGCCTCCCTGACAAGGCCAGGTATTCTTTCTCCTTCCTGTCTGCTACAGCAAGGCAGGCAGGACAGCTGGATGCTGCTAGAAAAGACTCTGCTGGCAGATGCTGCTGCTTTATAGACATACTTCATGTAATCATCTGTAGACATTTATGCACCTCATTTGAGGTAGACAGAACATGGATTGTGGTTCCCATTATTCACATAGGCAAACTGAGACTTGGGGATGCGTGTGAAATGATTCTCTCTTAGCCATCTGTAGGAAATGGCAGAATTTGAATGAAATGCTAATCCCAACACATTATACTATCTACTGTCAATAAGCCTCCTTATAATCCATCCACTTTCCCAAAATCTTTTCGAGTCCCTAGAATGGAAAGAAAAATGAAGTGAAGATCCAGAGAGCTAAAATCCATTCTGATTTCTGCAATCAAGTGTATAACCATGGGGATCTCCTTCTCCCTTTCTTTAGCTCAAAGTTTTTGCCTATAAACGTTAAGGATTTGGACACATGTACTGGTGATATGGTTTAGATATGGAATGTCACCCAGAAAAATATATCTTGGCAATGCAGCAATGTTGAGATGTAAAATTATTGAATCAGGGCTCTAACACCATCAATGGATAAATCCACTGATGTACTGATCATTGAATGGACTTACTGGGTAGTAACTATGGGCAGGTAGGACATGTCTGGAGAAGGTTGGTTACCTGGAGTGTAGCTTGAGAACTATATCTGTCCCTGCCTTTCTTCTCTTCTCTTCTCATCTATTCTCTCTTCACCTCTCCTCTCCTTTCCTCCATTCCTTTCCTTTCTCTTCCCTTCTCTCCTCCTCCTCTTTCTTCTTCTTTCTCTCTCTCTCTCTCTCTCTCTCTCTCTCTCTCTCTCTCTCTCTCTCT
>PVLC010007056.1:43673-65597 GCA_004027655.1 Graphiurus murinus | reverse complement strand
TTGTTATTTCCTCTTGCTGTATTGTTCCTTTTACTAGTAAAAAGTGACCTTCTTTGTCTCTTTTGATGAGCTTAGGCTTGAAATCTAATTTATCTGATATCATAGTTGCTACTCCTGCTTGTCTTCGAGTTCCATTGGCATGAATTACCTTACTCCAGCCCTTCACCTTTAGTTTGTGGGAATCTTTGTATGTAAGGTGTGTTTCTTGCAGGCAGTCTATAGATGAATTCTGGGTTTTGATCCATTTTGCCACCTTGTGCCTTTTTATTGGGGAGTTGAGACCATTTATATTCAGTGTGAGTATTGAGAGATGATTTTTAATTCCTAACATTTTGGGTTTTGACTTCTATTTGCAGTAGTGTTTGTTCTTCTTTGCTTAGTTGTTTGCTTCCTGGAAATTATTGTTTCTATGATATGATGTTTACTTGTTAGTTCTTCTTTGTAGTTAATCTCTTTGAGTATTTTCTCTAGTCCTGGTTTGGAAGACATGAATGCTTTCAGTTTCTGTTTGTCATGGAAGGTTTTTATATCCCTGTCAATTTTGAGACAGAGTTATGCTGGGTAGGAGAATCTTGGCTGCAAGTTATTTTCTTTCAACGTTTGGAATATGTTACTCCAGCCCCTCCTGGCTTTCATGACTTAGTTTGGGAGGTCTGGAGTGATTCTAATTGGTTTGCCTCTAAATGTTACTTGGCTTTTTACTTTTGTTGCCTTTAGGATTCTTTCCATAGCTTCTACATTAGTCATCTTGATTATTATGTGGTGTGGTGAACCTCTTCTTTGATCTTGTCTGAAGGGGGTTCTATATGTTTCCTGCACCTGTGTGTCAATTTCTCTTTCTATGTTTGGGAAATTCTCTGATATTACTTCTTTGAATAGGTTGTTTATTCCATTAGTTTCAACTTCTAATCCCTCTTCTATGCCTATTATTCTTAGATTAGCTCTTTTAAAATTGGCCCAGATCTCATCAATGTCGGATTCATACTGTCGAATTTTTTTTTTTCTAGATTATGTATAATGGATTCACTTTTGGAATAGTCATCTTCTAGGAGTGATATTCTGTTTTCCATATGGTCTAATTTATTGTTTATAGTTTGTATTGATGCCTTCATTTTTATTATTGCATCTTTCACATCTTTCACTTCCCTCAAGGCTTCGCTATGATTCCTGCTCAGGGTGTCAGATTCTTTGTTTATTTGTTCCTTTATTTCTTTCCAGCTCTCTCTGCATTCTTTCTGGAAGTTTTGTATTGCTTCTATTATTAAAGATCTGAATTGTCCTTCTGGTAAGCTCTGCCAATCAGTGTCATTGAGTTCTGTTATTGTGGGGTCATGTTGACTCATTGTTTCTTTGGTGTTTCTCCTTCTCATGGTTTCCCTGTTCTTAAATTTATAACTTTGCTGCTCTTGCACGCTTTCTCTGAATTTGTAGGTTTCTTATTTTTATTTTCTCTCTGTGAATGGTATCTTGTCCTGAGTTGCAATTACTCTGGTATTTCTTCTGCCTGCTCTTTTGGTGTCTTTGGTGGGTTTCAGGTGTTGACTTCTAGGATCTAGCAAGAGCTAAAAAGCAACCAATCCTCCGAACAAACATACATAAATCGAAGCAATGCAAAGTGAAAACAGAGTAAAAACGGAACAAAACAAAGCAAAAAAACCCAGAAAACAAGAAATGTCAGCAAGAAGCAAAATAAAAATCCCTGCAAGTTTGTAAGGACAGACCTGGTTTGGCCTCTGCAGATCTTTTGGGCAGATTTCTGCTGCTGTGGGCGGCTGCTACTGCTGCGCACGCGCCGGCTCCCCCATTCTCCCTGGTCTGCTCCTTAGATTCCGACCAACTGCCCGTTTCTTTACTCACTTTTAAGCTGATTTGCTTCTCCTTTCTTCTGTCAAGAAGCTGTTCCTGTGGCAGTTTTGATTCAAGCTCTGGAGTGCAGTTATCTCTGCTCCGGCTCTGTGGGGAGAGGTGAGCTGGGATGGTCCTGCGCGGGCTTAAGCTGGTCGTACCACACATTCTGGTCTCTGTCGAAGGTGCCTCGAAATGCCGCCTGGCTAGGATGAGGAGTTCAGGAGTTGCTCACTCAAGCTCTGGTCAGTGGGGATGCAGAGGGTTGTTGTATATTTCTTTCTTAGTAGACCTCACGCCGGGGGCCGGCTCAATGGCAGGTTCTGCCTGGCGGCGTGGCGCCGGGGCCGCGGAGACAGGCTTCTTTGCTCTCCCTGGTCGGCCTTCCGGGTTCTGCTCAGCTGTATTCCAGTTTTCGCAGCGTTTTTCACCCTTTTGTTGCTTTTTTCTTCTTTCAAAAAGCTGGTTCCACGACTGATTTGAATCGAGCTCACAGCGCCTCTTGAGACGTGTCTCACTCCATTGCCATCTTCCTGGAAGTCCTTCCCGAGTACATATTTCAAAAAATGCAAATAGACAAACAAAAGAGAAAATAAAGTTAAAAAAAATTTTTTTTTGTTTTTTGTAGTACTGGGGATTGAACTCAGGAGGGGCATTCTACCTCTGAGCTATACCCCCAGCCCTATTTTTTATTCTTTATTTTTGAAACAGGATCTCACTAAGTTGCGGAGGGCCTCACTAAGTAGCTGAGGCTGGCTGAGAACCCGATCCTCCAGTCTCAGTCTCCCAAATGCTGGGATTACAAGTGTGCGCCACCATGCCCAACAAAATTTTGGTTTTTTAAAGAAGATTAATAAAAGTGATAAAGCCCTAGCTAGACTTATCAAGAAGAAAGATAGGCATGAAGGATTTCTTCCTGCAGTGTGGGCACTCCCACACTAGTTGGCTAGTTCAGCATGGGGCTTCTCTTGCTCTCTGGTCCTGTAGCACATGGCAGCTAGCTAGGTAGGGAGGGCAGCTGCTTTCCTGGGCAACTTCTCAGGTGGCTTCACCGTGGAGTTCTGCTGAAAAGGAGCCTCCCCTGACTAGCCGATACCCATGACTCTATGCAGAGTTCTCGGGCACAGCCCCTCATTGCAGATGGCTTCAGGAATAAAATAGGTGGGAGCACTAGAGATCCCAGAGGCTGACTTATCTACTTATTTGTTTATTTATTTATTTATTTATTTATTTATTTATTTATTTATTTATTTATTTATTATTTCAGTGCTGGAGGTTGAATCCAAGGGCCTTGCCCATGCTAAGCAGTTGCTTTACCACTGAGCTACAACCCCAGTACCCCTACAGACTTTAGAAGAATAAGTAAGCTGGGCGTGGTGATGCATACTTGTAATCCCAGTACTTGAGAGGCTGAGACAGGAGGATCCAGGTTCATGGCTAGCCTCAGCTGCTTAGTGAGGCTCTCCATAACTTAGTGAGACCCTGTTTCAAAATAAGGAATAAAAAATAGGACTGAGGGTGTAGCTTGGAGGTAGAATGCCCCTGGGTTTAATCCCCAGCACCTAAAAAAAAGAAAAAGAAAAAGAAAAGAAAAGAATAAGTAAATGTTTTGAACAATTTCATACCAATAAATTTGATAATTTGGGTGAAATGGAAGTTAAACACACACACACACACACACACACACACACACACACACAGCCAACCAAATTATTTCAAGAAAGAACAGAAAGTCTGAATAGCCCTCATCTATTAAAAAACTTTTATTGGTATAAAAAATTTTTTTCCACGTTTCTAAACCCAGATAACTTTCCTGGGGAAGTTTACCAACATTTTAAAGATGAGATATCAATCGTACACACTCTTTCAGAAAGTAAAAAAGGAAGGAACAAAGTCGAGCATGGTGGCAGCGCACGCTTGTAATCCCAGCATTTGGGAAGCTGAGACTAGAGGATCCGGGTTCGCAGTCAGCCTCAGCTACCTAGTGAGGCACTCCACAACTTAGTGAGACCCTGTTTCAAAATAAAAGAATAAAAAATAGGGCTGGGGGTGTAGCTCGAGGGAGAATGCCCCTGAGTTCAATCCCTTATACTGAAAAAAAAAAAAAGGAAGGAACACTTCTCACTTCTGTATCACTTAGGGTTCAATTAAGAGACAAGGCAATATGAGCAATAATCTTCTGAACTTTTAAAAAAATATTAACTGGAGGTTGGAATAAAGGAGAAACATAGAGTAAGAGTTAGCTCCACAGAGGATAGGAGCAGCCAGTTATAAAGAGCAGCCACTATCTCCAGGGCTGAGTTGATCTCCCTCCTTGGGCTGAGATCCAGAATGCATCGAAGAGGAGAAAGTCATCAAGGTGCTTGAGGGACCATGCTGACCTGGCTTGATGGAAATCCGCGCCCTGGGATGCAAGGAAGCCATCGGCCTGAGGTGCTGCGCCTCAGCACTTGCCCAAAAGTTGCTGGACAAGATGTCCACTCAGGGGAGGTGTCTGTCCATGTCTCTGCACTCCACGGTAAAGCCACCTGAGAAGTTGCCCAGGAAAGCTGCTGTCCTCCATACCCAGCTAGCTGCCATGTGCTACAGGAACAGAGAGCAAGAGAAGCCCCATGCTGAAGTAGCCAAGCACTAGAGTGCCCGCACTGTAAGAAGAGGGGTCCTCCTGTGTCCCTCTAGTGCCCTCTACCAATAAGGCCTAGCAGTGCCCCCTGACAAAGGAGAAATCTTTACATGGCCCCTCTCCTTTCTCATAGAGCAGGCAAATGTATTTGGAGCCAAGAGGCAGTAAATTGATAATTGGCACAGCTTTCCAATTCAGTTTTATATGGGAAGGAAAATTCTGATAACAAAACCTGACAAAGTCTACACAAGAAAAGGAAATTACAGACTGATGTCCTTTCTGAAAGAGAAGTATTTAACAAACTATTAGCAAATCAAGTACAAAAAGGTATAAAAAGAGTAACACATCATGACCAAATGGAGTTTAACCCAGAAATGCAAGGTTAGTTTAACACTTTTAAATCAACCAATATAATTTAGCACATTAAAGAATAAAAGAGGAAAATTACACATCTCAGTGTGCACAAAGAGCATTTGACAAAGTCAATGGTCATTCATGATTAAACCTCTAAGCGGACTGTAAATTAAAGGGAACCAATCTGATAAAGGCCATCTAGGAAAAACCTGTAGCTAATATCACACTTCAAGGTAAAAGACCGGAGCCATGGAAGGAAGAGAAAAAACGAATTGGCAAATTTGCTGCTGGTGATGCCTGCCATCTTATGCAGAGGAGAAAGGGAAGACATATCCTGGTTTCTCTCTTCTTCTCATCCTTTAATCTCCCACTAGTGTCTCACATTGGCTGATTCAAGGAAGGACCCGGTCCTCCCAAGAGCCTGGAACATGGCCGTGGGATCAGTTCCTGCAACTCAAGGCAGAGCCAGGGGAAGGCAAGGACTGGACCTGAGGGAACAGACCCAGACTATCCCAAGAGATTGCAGCCTACTGAGAAACCCCCATAACTCCTGACTGGCCCAGCATATCCAGGGTAGCTCATAGGAGACACAACATATTTTATTTCTACCACAGTTCCAGAGGGCTGCTTGCTGCCAGCCTGGCTCCTCTTCCTCATTCTCTAGTCCACAGCTGAGACACTCCAGACCATGCTAGGGTTCTGTCTTTCTACAAAGTCATCCTGAAGACTGTCCTATTCTATCCTCCACCCCAGACTTCATTCCCAGCTGTAGTCTCTGACATCCTCCATACCCCCTGCATGTATACTTGGCAATTTAGCTCCACCCCATGCCCCAAATCTTGCCTGATAGTGAGATCACCCAATCAGCCACCTTACCATTTGAGTCTGTCTGAACTCTGGGTCCCAGCCAGCCAGGCACATCTCTCTGGCCAAGTCTATTATAAGCCAAGTGCTGCCAATAGAGCTTGTGATTTGATCTGTCCTCCCAGCCTGGTCCCCTGTGCTCTCACCACATGCTGTTCACACCACTATTAGGGCATTGAAAAGTCCCTGTGGTAGAGAACTTTTGTGATTCGACTTTGGGGGAAGTCCTCCTTCCCCATCATGAATCCAGTGGGGTTCAGATGGAACAGCCCCCTCATTTCCCCTCCCCATCCTCATACACAGTATCCTGGGGTTGGGACATGACACCCAGGCTAAACCAATCAGAGGATATCATTTCTCTTGTCTAGAGATGGGTTCAGAGATTGACACAATACCCCAGTCAAACAAATCACAGCTAAGGGGTCTCACTTATAAGCCTAATATGAGCTCTGAAGAAAGCAGGTATATCTGACAAGACTTCTCTTGGTGCAGAAGAGAATGTTTCTTTTCTGGGACACAGGCTTATTCTGTTGGGCCGCAAAGAACATCTTTGACTGAGACCCATTCATCAAACCATTTCCCCTGGGACTCCCCCCACAGTTAGAAGAGGACCTGCCTATGCAGGGCAGGGTATGGGGCTTAGGCTTCTTCCTGCTGGGACTCCACGCCTGCTTCTCCAGTGATAACAGCCCTAGGAACAAGAGCTTGAGACCTCAGCTAACAGGTGGCTCCAACATCATCCTCACCCATGAGACAAGTGACTGGGCTCCTGTTCCTCAGCTTCTTCTATATTCTCTTCTGCTATGTCAGGACTGGCTGCTCACACCATATAATTGCTTTGTCTGCTGACTCCCCTAGAAGGTTCACTAAAGGCAGACCCCAAAGGTGAGAAGGGACTCACTCCTCCCTGCTCGCTGGCATTTCATATCAACCTAGCAATAGCAGAACTGACTTTAGGCAAGAAGCTTCCAGCTTCCTTTTGCAATCTCAGAACCAGCCTTACCCATCCTTGTAGCAGCATTAGCACCAGCCAATGTCTTCCTCGGAGGGCAAACTCTGGCTTCTCCCAACTCCTGCTTTGAGCTCCTAGGTTCTAATAACCAAACCCTTCCTTTTGTTTTCCTAGAACTAGAGGCCATAGCTGCTTCCTAAAATTATTGTTTGGGGTTCCCTTGGTGTCACCTTTATGTTTTTTCAGACTTCCAACATGTGCTTAGCCAATTTCCTATTTAAAGTACCCTTCTAAGTGTAGTGGTACAGTGGTGCACACTTATAATCCCAGTACTTGGAGGATGAGGCCAGAGGATTGCAAGTTTGAGGCCAACCTCAGCAACTTAGCAAGACCCTCAGTAACTTAGTGAGACCCTGTTTCAAAATAAAAAATAGAGTTGAGAATGTAGTTCAGAGGTAGAATGCCCCTGGGTTCAGTCTCCAGTGCCCCCTAAACATACACATACAATAAATAAATAAAGTACTTTTCTATTTTCCCTGGCTGGACCTTGACTGATACATTTATTAAGGAACAGGACAGGTAGACCAGAGGTAGAACACCCCTAGATTCAATCTCCCTCCCCAAACACACACACACACACACACTTGTCAGTAAGCCTTCTATATAAAGGGCAAGTTAGTAAATATTTTAGGCACCGTGGCCCACACAATCACGTGTGACTACTGAAGAACTCTACTGTTGTGAACCTGAATAAATGAGGGTTGCATTTCAATAAAACTTTTAAAATATATATAAACAGATGCTGGCCCCTGTGTTAAACCAATATTTCAAAGGAGTCATAATAGGTTGAAACAAGAAATTAGCCCTCAGACAAGCTGAGCCCAGCATAAGCCTGGGAGTGAGCAGATCCAGCCTGTCACTTTGGGCAAGTCGCACTCTTGTCTTGAATTCTGGAGTCTTCATTTATGAGATGAAATAGATGAGCTATTACTATATAATCTTTATGACCCCTTTCAGCTCTCCAAGTTCAGCAAGTTCTGTTATTATTTCCAAAATACAAAATCTGCAACGTAATGTTTCATGTCAGCTTCCCTGGGAAGCAGCAATGGACTGTGCAGGAAATGACTGTGGAGGAAATTTAGGAGGAAGCTCTCTTAGGACCCACACTTACAAATGGGAAAGGAGAGGAAGAGCGTGGGATTGGGAAGAAGGAGACTTTGGGCTGAGATGTGGTCTGGAGAACAGCCTCCACCTACCACAGGGCGCTTTGAAGCTGGGATGTTCTTGATGTTGTCTCAGTTGGGGTGATAGAAGTGGACTTTGATCAGTCATCATAGATGGGTCATCTCAAGAGGGGAGATGAGCTTGGGTCGAGGGCTGAGGCCACTTCTGAAGAAGGCTGGAGTGGAAGTACTGTAGCATGTGGGGAGCAGGCCCTTCGTTGCTGAAGGGTAACCAGAGCATCCACTGTGCCTACCTACCTTTGTGCTGCTCAGGTCTCATTCTTTAAACAAGTTCTGAGTGTAAGTTCTCTAGAAATCTGAGTGGATTTTCTTCTCTAGGGGAAAACGTGGGCACCCCCTAAAACACAGCAATACCTGCTCCTGCAGCCGCTCTTAAGCCACAATCAGTGTAATAGGAGGGAAAAGTACATAATCTCCCTCCTTTTCTCTATATACTAGATGTCCTAAGTCCATAGATGGCTTCTCTGCTGGTCTTGGTGGCTTACCTGATGGCATGACCCAGACTTCGTCCGTAAGAAGTCTGAGCACCGTAGCACCATGCCCTGCTCAGGACACAGCTATTGTGCTAGTCCATTTGCCTCCAAAACTGGGCAAGGGAGTTCCAAGATACTCCCGAGTGGATCACCTAGGAAACACAAGTGGTCAATTAGTCTCTGCTTATACTGCAATCCTACATCGCTCTGGTGATCAAGATCAATTCCTCCTACCAAGATGATGACTCATTCTCCTGTTTCAGGAAGCTTGACCAGCCAACGCTGCAGTCTTAACTTGAAGACCAATGGCACTCTTGCTCTAGCTCCTGGTAGAACATTCCCACTTTGGGGGTAAAGTCTCCATGCCCAGAGTGATGAGGACAAGAAGCCAAATTCCCCAAGAGGATCATGAAGACTCTGCAATGTAGGATGGAGCTATACCTTCTTCTACCCTGTTGATTACTAGACTCAAGTTCCACCCTACCAACTATGTGGCACTGTACAAAGAGAGTTGGTTTAGGGTATGTACTGTGTTTTGGAGGATTATGTCCCAGCCTTGCTGACTCAGTGGTACCTTCAGCCATTCCAAGGCTCCCTCAGGCTGCAGTCTCTTAATGGTGCCACATGTGAATTGATAAGCAGATCCCATGACCATGTGCCCACTCCCTCGCCTCTTTTGCTAGGCCACAGCCCCTGATCACACACAATGCAACATGGACATTCTAAGATAGGAGACTTCTGGTGAAGCTGGAAATCCTGGAGAAGGGGAAACAGATTTTTCTCTCAGACACAGCATTGAAGAAAGCTGCATATTTTAATATTTCAGGACCATCACCTCCTGCCTTCTCCTAGTTTTTCCTCTTCCTGATTCTCCTCATGTTTTCTCTAAGTTCCTTGCAATATCTTCTAGGGTGTAAGGAATGGACCATCAAGGACTATCTAAAAAACAAGGTCAAGGATGGATTTCATATTGTCTCCCTACCCAATGCTCAAGTTCCCACTACCCATCCCAGATGTGTGGCATTCTATACCTCATATGTTTGCAGAGCCCTCTACTATTTGTATATACACTTTGATATATTGCACCGCTTTTGCAATGACAAGGCTTTCTTACACCTGGAAGAAATATTCAACTCCTACTCCCCCTCTCTGTGCTTCTTTACACCTGGTGTCTTGCTCCAGGCAGAACTAAAATGTCCTTCCTTTGGCCTTCAGGACAGCACACCACCCCCACCCCACTGCCCTTGTCCTCCTCCCTTTCTAGCCACTCCTCACAGACTCTCTAGCCAGCTTCGCCTCCTCTTTCTGTCTTTAAAGGTTGGGGTTCCTCAGACCCACTCCTGGCCCTTGTTTGTTCACTCTATGCTTTTTCCCTAAACCATCTCATCTATACCCAAATGTGGCCTACACCCAGATGGCTCAAGAATGAACATCTCCAGCCCAGACCTCAGCCAACAGTCCACTCACCACCTCCACTTGGACATCTCAAAGACACCAAACATGTGCCCCATCGTATGGACAGGTGTTGCCGTCCCTTCTACCATCCCCTCCCCAGCGTCCCACATTTGACCAGAGCTTCTCTCCCTCCCGCTCCCAGTTAGATCCACCCAGTTCTCTCCATGTGCACTGCCCTGACCCCAGTGAGGCCCCGCTGTTTCACCTGGACAGGCTTCTTGATTTCCTTTCTCTTTCTTCACATACATACTGGTCTTTTCATAAATGTACATTATGAAAATGTGAGGCCCCAGCTCAGGACCACTCCATGGCTTCCTGTTGCTCTCAGGGCAAATGTTCATCAGTAGGAAACAGCCCTACTGATGTCTCCAGCATTGTCATGAACCTCCTCCTCCTCCTCTGTGTTCCCTCCACAAGTCCCTTCTCTCTAACAAATGCACCATGCTCCTACTGCTTCAGATCTTTACCTGTGCTGATCCTCCCCCTAGAACAACTTTCTTAGCCCCTAGGTTCTTCTACAGGAAGCTCTCCCTGTGCCCCAAATCTTGTCACTCATAGCTCTCTTCGAGGTCACCATTTAGTGTGTATGACTGCTTTGCTAATGTCTGCCTTCCCAAGTGGACACCTGTCAGGCCTGGAGGGACCATGTGTATTTGATTCATTGCTATCACTGACCCAATGGCCAGCACACAGTAACCTCAGGAAAGCATTGATCTCACTAAGAACTGGGTGCTAATCTAAGAGCTGTGCATATATTAGATCACTGAATCCTAGAACAACCTTAGTGGTGTATGCTATCATTTCCTCCATGTTATAGATGAAAAAATTGAAACTAAGTAATTTGCCCAACATCACAGAGAGAATAAGATCCATACACACCCTGGACTCAAACCCTCCCCTACCTGCCTGAGTTTGGAATCTGTGCTCTGGATTACTCCCCAAGCTGCCTCTTCATGGGTAGATGAATGATAATCCCTACTTAACAGAAGAGGAGCCCACAGCCCCATAGAGCTGGAATTAGCACCCAGGACTCTTCCTGCCACTTTGATTGCTGCATTTTTATCTGCAGTAGCCCTAACAAAAGCTTATAATCTCGTCTTCCAAGCCTGGCCTGTGATTCTTGATCAGAGTACCTGCCTCACCACTAGACTCTGAGCTTTCGAGGCCAGGCCTGGTGTATTCCCAGCACTGACCACAGTGCCTGGCCCATTTCAGACAGTCATAAGTTTGTACTAAAGACTGAAAGCTCTTGGGGGTTTTTTTATTTTGTTTTTTTGCAGTACTGGGGATTGAACTCAGGGGCATTCTACCCCCGAACTATACCCCCAGCCCTATTTTTTTTATTCTTTTTTTTTTTTTTTTTTGCGGTACTGGGGGTTGAACTCAGGGGCATTCTGCCTCCGAGCTATACCTCCAGCCCTATTTTTTATTCTTTATTTTGAAACCGAGTCTCACTAAGTTGCGGAGTGCTTCACTAGGTAGCTGAGGTTGGCCGCGAACCCGAATCCTCCAGTCTCAGCCTCCCGAATGCTGGGATTACAAGCGTGGGCCACCACGCCCGGCTGAAAGCTCTTCGTTTTGTTCTGTCAGAGTTTTTATTCCAAACTATTCATTCAGTCAACGCCTCAGCACAACTCTGTAAAAGAGAAAAGAACTCTCAAATAGATATAGATGATACAGATAGATGATATAGATATAGATATAGATATAGATATAGATATAGATATAGATATAGATATAGATATAGATATAGATATAGATATAGATGTTTTTAACCTGGGTATAGTGATGCACACCTGTAATCTAAGTACTTGGGATGTTGAGACAGGAGGGATTGCAAGTGCAAGGCTGGCCTCAGCAACTTAGCAAGACCCTCAGTAACTTAGTGAGACCATCTCAAAATAAAAATATAAAATAGAGCTAGGGGTATAGTTCAGAGATAGAATGTCCCTGGGTCCAATCCCCAGTAACACACACACACACACACACACACACACACACACACACACACATGAGATTGAAAATAAAACAGGGCTGGGAGTGTATCTCAGAGTTAAAATGTCCCTGGGTTCAATCCCCAGTACCACTATATATTATATACTATATATTATATTGTATAACTATATATTATATTATATAACCATATATTATATAACCATCTATATTATATATACATATATATTTGTGTGTGTGTGTGTGTGTGTGTGTGTGTGTGTGTGTGTGTGTGTTATTGGGGATTGAACCCAGGGGCATTCTACCATTGAGCTCACTCCCAGCCCTATTTTATTTTTTTATTTTGAAGCAGTCTCACTAAGTTGCGGAGGACCTCACTAAGTTACTGAGGCTGGCTGTGAACCTGCAATACTCCTGTCTCAGCCTCCCAAGTACTGGAATTACAAGTGTGCACCACAATGCCCTACTTTTTTTTTTTTTAACTGAGGGTTGTGTGACTTGCCTGAAATTGTTCAACAACCTTTATATCACTGGGGTTTTGTTGTTGTTTTGTGGTGTTGGGGGTGGGGGTACTGGGTATTCAACCCACAAGCCCTCTACCTCTGAGCTACACCTTCAGTCCTATTTTGTTTTTTATTTTGAAACAGTCTCACTAAGCTGCTGATGCTGTCCTCGAACCTGCAATCTGTCTCAGCCTCCCAAGTACTGAGACTATACACATGCACTAGCACACCCAGCCAGATCATTGGTTCTTACTATCTGGAAGAGGGCATCATGGACCCCTCAGATGACCTAAAAAAACTCCCATAGAATATTGCCTACCATCTTCTGAATGTCCTAATCTGTGAGAGCCCCTAGGCTGGGGAGAGGTAGGGAAAGTGGCATCACATTGAAAACCACCACTTTAGTCTAAGGAGGAAAAGTCCCCATTTTCCATAACTAAGTGTGGCAATGACTGTTGGCAACAGATTTCCAACTTACAGCTGGGCATACTGACAACCCTACTATATTCCCCAGCCTCTCTTGCAGCTAAATGAAGCTATGTAATTAAGTGCTAGCTCTTGGAAATATGAGCAGAAGTAATGTATTTGGCTTCTAGGTTGTGCCTTCAAATCAGGATGTGCCTCTCCTCCTCTTCTATCTTCTATAAGAAATCAGAGGATGACTGTGTCTGGCAGAGGTCACTAAATTATTTCATCATATTCAGTGTCCCACAGCTCTGCAAAGGCCAGGCCAATCACCTATTGAGTTGATAAATGCATTGGCAGGATGTTCAAAAGGTTCTTGTTTTACTCCCTGTCTTGCTTGGGTAACTCCAGAAGCAGACCCTGAGGCAAGGACTCAGTGCAAGTAGTTTCTTTGGGAGGCAATCCCAGGAAACAGATGGGGGAGTGGGGACAGAGGGAAGGCCAAGAGGTCACCAAAAGATGTACTGTGAAACTAGTTTCCACTACAGGCAACTGGAGCTCAGTTCCACTGGGAACTCTGGGAGACAGTGGCAAACACCCCTCAAAATTATCACAGCTGAGAAGGGCATTGAGATATTCGTCCTTGCCAGGCATGGTGGCCCATGCTTGTAATCCCAGTACTTGGGAAGCTGAGACAGGAGGATCTCAGGTTCAAAGCCAGCTTTGGCAATGTAGTGAGACTCTCAGCAACCTAGTGAGACTCAGTTTCCAAATAAAGAAATAATTGGGCTAGAGGTGGAGCTTGGAGGTAGAATCCCTCACATATATATCCTTCATCATAGGCCAGAAGATGCTTCCAAGGGCATTAACCCTGTGCTTCCAATCTGTTATCTTCATGGGCCAAGCATGAATCCTAGAAAAGCCCTAGAGCAAAGAGCTGCCGATGATTGTAAATGATGGTTGGTGTGTATAGGCAAATATTGATGGTGATATGGGCAGGCAGTGATATCAATGCTACGCTTTTCTTCTGGATACAGGGTAGGATTGAACTCCCCCAGCCTTTTTGGAATTGGACATGGCCATGTAACTGGCCTTAGCCAATAAAATGAAAGCAAAAGCTAAACTTGCCACACTTATACAGAAGCTTTAAGGGCCTGTGTGCAATTTATCATAGCACTTTTTCCTTGCCACAGTGATTGCAGAAGCTCAGGCAAAATGGAAACTCAGCCGGGCGTGGTGGCAGACGCTTGTAATCCCAGCATTCGGGAGGCTGAGACCAGAGGATACGGGTTTGTGGCCAGCCTCAGCTACCTAGTGAGGCACTCCGCAACTTAGGGAGACCCTGTTTCAAAATAAAGAATAAAAAATAGGGCTGGGGGTATAGCTCGGAGGTAGAATGCCCCTGAGTTCAATCCCCAGAACCGCAAAAAAAAAAAAAAAAAAAAAAAGATGGATACTCCATCAGCCTAGGTCCCTAAGTGATTAGGAAGATCAGAGCTCCCCTGTGACTCTGGGTAGAAACATGGTAAGAACAGTAAATAAGTTTGATTTGTTAAAGCCACTGGTTCTGGGGTTGTTTGTTTTACCACAGAGTAAAAGATTGATATAATAAATTAAATCCATAGGTGCTAGAGTTCATATGCTGGATTCAGTCCACAAATGTTTTGTTGCTGTTATTTTAGGTTTGGTTTTTGGTGTGTGTGTGTGTGTGTGTGTGTGTGTGTGTGTGTGTGTGTGTGTGTGTGTTTGTGTGTGTTGATGAGGATGGAAGGCAGGGCCTTTGCATGCTAGGCAAGTGCTCTGCCACTGAGCCTCACCCTCAACCCCACAAATGGCTTTTGTTTGACCCGTTAAATGCTATTTGACATGAATGCTGATACCTGGATTCTGTGTTCAAAACAAAAACTAAGATTTGGTAAATAGCTGGGCATGGTGGTACACACCTGTAATCCCAGTACTTGAGAGGCTGAAACAGGAATATCACAGGTTCAAGGCCAGCCCCAGCAACTTAGCAAGGCCCTATTTCAAACTAAAAAAGTAAAAAGTGGCCGGGCATGGTGGCACACGCTTGTAATCCCAGCATTCGGGAGGCTGAGACCGGAGGATCTGGGTTCACGGCCAGCCTCAGCTACCTAGTGAGGCACTCCACAACTTAGGGAGACCCGGTTTCAAAATAAAGAATAAAAAAAATAAGGCTGGGGGTGTAGCTCGGAGGTAGAATGCCCCTGAGTTCAATCTCCAGTACCGCAAAAAAAAATAAATAAATAAAATAAATAAAAATAAAAATGAAAAGTGCTAGCCGGGCGTGGTGGCGCACGCTTGTAATCCCAGCATTCGGGAGGCTGAGACCGGAGGATCCGGGTTCGCGGCCAGCCTCAGCTACCTAGTGAGGCCTTCTGCAACTTAGTGAGACTCGGTTTCAAAATAAAGAATAAAAAATAGGGCTGGGGGTATAGCTCGGAGGTAGAATGCCCCTGAGTTCAATCCCCAGTACCAAAAAAAAAAAAAAAAAAAAAAAAAAAAAAAAAAAAAATGAAAAGTGCTAACCAGGCATGGTGGCACACGCACGCTTGTAATCCCAGTACTACGGAGGCTGAGACAGGAGGATCTGGGTTCTTGGTCAGCCTCAGCTGTTTAGTGAGGCCCTCCATAACTTAGTGAGACCCTTTTTCAAAATAAAGACTAAAAAATAGGGCTGGGTGTGTAGCTGGGAGATAGAATGCCTCTGGGTTCAATCCCCAGTTCCTCAAAAAAAAAAAAAAAAAAAAAAGAAAAAAGTGCTGGGGGTGTAGCTCAGAGGTAGAATGCCCCTGGGTTCAATCCCCAGTACCACAGAATAAAAATAAGATCTGGTAAACACTGGCCACATGCCCTTGTGGCAGCAATCTGCTCTAGCTAAGCTGCTCTACCCACTGTAAATGTGGTATAGGCTCTCCCTAATGTACTCCTCATAGTATGCTGGTCACTTTTCCCTTTACCATTACCTAATTCCCTAGGCATTTAGGTTTGTGGACCAGTCCTTGGTGTTCTGTACAAGACCATAAAGGAGTTGCTAATGTTCAGACTCACATGGCTTTGGCTCTGCCACCTGCACCAGAGTTTGCCATGGCCACAGGTGTCTGATCAGCCCCTTCACTCATTCCACATCCTACCAACTTCGGCTGGTTGCCAGATGCCCAGGCTCATGTAACCTGCACATGCCTTGTCCTCTATTAGAGACCTGTCATTTATAGGATCCTTGCTAAATGTTTAGATAAGCCTGCCTTGAAGAGCTCATCTTCTGTTGAGAGGGACACTTGTATACTTAAGCAAAGGGTCCTCCATGCACAAGTAGGGTTTGATGGGAGCCAGAAGGGAGCAGTTCAGTGCAGGGGCTCTAAGAAACAGATTTGGGCTCCTTTTTTTTTTTTTTTGCGGTACTGGGGATTGAACTCAGGGGCATTCTACCTCCGAGCTACACCCCCAGCCCTATTTTTTATTCTTTATTTTGAAACAGGGTCTCAGTAAGTTGTGGAGTGCCTCACTAAGTAGCTGAGGCTGGCCTTGAACCCGGATCCTCTGGTCTCAACCTCCCAAATGCTGGGATTACAAGCGTGCACCACCACGCCCGGCTCAGATTTGGGTTCTGACTTGGTCTCTCTTGAAAAAGTCACACTCCTCTCTGAGCCTCTGTTCCCAATCATTTACCAACTTAGACTTTGGGACAACATGCTACAGGTCTTCCTCAACACTTTTCACAACACTTGGCATATAACAGGTTTGTGCTGTTGAGTTACAATTCTTCAGAAAGTGGCTTATGTGCATGGATGTATTTACCTATACTAGCTTGTACCAACAAAGATGTCTGATTAACCCTGTTGTACCCAAGAAATGTATAAAAATCCATGCTAAAAATTTTTTTTTAAAATAAAATGTTAAAAAAAAAAAAAAAAGAAAGTGGCTGATGTCTATTTCAACTCACCCAGGTTAAGGACTGTAGTAGTGAATTTCACCCATGTCCTTCAAGGGTTTTTATGGCAGGTGAATGAGTGTCCATCTAATGTAGATGACTTTCTAATGTGTGTTCTGTACAACCAAAAGTTATCCTAACTATTCATGGTAATGAAGTCATGGGGAGGGGGAGTCATCCAGTCTACCCCACTGCCTCTAAGTAGGCTGCACAACCATTTCAAGTAAAAGAATAAGAGGCCCTTACATATTGGGAAGTTAAGATAGGAGGATCGCAAGTGTGTGGCCAGCCTCAGCAACTTAGCAAGGCTCTCCACAACTTAGTGAGACTCTGTTTCAAAATTTAAAGAATAGAGCTGGGGTGTAACACAGAGGCAGAATGCCCCTGGTTCAATCTCTAGTACAAAAAAAAAAAAGGCCTTTACAGACAATATTCAACCTCATCTGAAGAAGACATTCACCATATCTCTCTGCTGGGAGTAACATGGTCATAAGCAGCCTAAATCTCTGCTTTTCCAACTTAAGCCACCTCCCTTGGATCTGGGACTGTGGGGAATAGCTAGCCACTGCCATCTCATAATGACTCTTCATAAACATGTATGGGACAGAGGTAAGTTATACCCAATTGACCCAGGCCATCTTGGTGTGTAGGCAATTGCATTAACAGGGCTTGATTTGCAGTTTCCTGTACAGACCAGAATCTCTGCATAATCATGCTCCCTTTTATACACTTGGATCTGCAAAATGCATCCTACCCATCAAATATGATTATATGCAGGGAACTTCGAAGCCGGCTAATGTTTCTGGTGGAAAAGAATGAATGAGCCACATGCACACACCATCCATCAGCTAGCCTCATTGATTAGCCTGCTCCTTACCAAGTGGGACCCACTGTGTAACACAGAATCAAGGTGTATGCAACGTAGATTTGGGAACAGAAGAACTATTCTTATTCCTGCCCCATGGCACAAATTGACCTAAGTTATATCACCTCCCTCCCGCCTCAGTTTCTTCATATGCAAAATAGGATGTTGATCTCTGATTAGGCTGCTTCCCTAGTTTTTTAGAGGTTTTTTTTGTTTTGTTTTTTTTGTTGTTGTTGTATGTGTGTATGTGTGTGTGTTGTTGTTTTGTTCATTGTTTCTTTTTTTTTTTCTTTTTCTTGTGGTACTGGGGATTGAACACAAGGGCATTCTATCTTCTAGTCACACACCTATTTTATGTTTTATTTTGAAACAGGGTCTCATTAAGTTGTAGAGGACCTCACTAAGTTACTGAGGCTGGCCTTGAACCTGCAATCCTCCTGTCTCTGCTTCCTAAGTACTGGGATTACTAGGGTATACCACTATGCCTGGCTTGCCTCACTAATTTGATGAGAAATTTGTTGTGTTTATATCCAAACATAAATCTGTGTCATTACTATTGATAATGCTATGACAGCATTTGCAGTCTCTAAGGTGAGTTTTGTGGGGGGAGCGGTGCAAAAAGAACTTCTAGTTGCATTTATTTTTACTCTCTGGCTGCAAATTTATTTGGAGGTGTGTTTTATAATGTATGTATCATATTTATTCATAAATGACTTACTAGGCCGGGCGAGGTGGCACATGCTTGTAATCCTAGCATTTGGGAGGCTGAGGCCGGAGGATCCGGGTTTGCGGCCAGCCTCAGCTACCTAATTAGGTACTCTACAACTTAGTGAGTCCCTGTTTCAAAATAAAGAATAAAAAAATAGGGCTGGGGGTATAGCTCCGAGGTAGAATGCCCCTGGGTTCAATCCCCAGTACAGCAAAAAATGAATAAATAAATAAATATTAAAAAATAAATGACTTACTATATGCTGTTGCTCACCACTTTATAGGAATTAGAATCATTTAAGCCCTGTGAAGTAGGTACTCAATTATTCTCCCTTTTTACAGAGAAGAAAATAAAGTTGCCTTCAGAGAGGCTGTGCCAATAGGCCAAAGTTACACAGCTAGTAGGCGAAAAAGTCCTGCCTCAAAAATCCTCTTTGCACTACTTTATAGTGCCAGGTACAGAAGTGCATCTATATTTTATGAACAACCCATACTTAGCCTGTTTTATACTATACATAATATATTAGAAATCATGAAGCTGACACATTTTGAAAGGTTTACCTAAATGATTTTCTGTAGGGTTACATAGTCAAAAGAAGGGGGACCATCTGCTTGAAAGTCTAAGAATTAGAACTATGCGCTTGTCCCACAGCAGGGCTAGCACTGGAGGGGGGGGGGGTACAGTGGCTAGGGCAGAGATTTGAGGAAATCCTCACTGTCAAGGTCGAGCAAGCCTGGCCCTGCCCCCAGAGCTCTGGCAGGGAGGAGGGGAGTGCCAGGGCACCACAGGATGAGAAGGGGGAAAGTCTTCTTTATTGCTTCCAAATCCCACAATTTCTCATGCCCCTAGAACCCCAAGTGAGACTTTCCCACCTCCAGAGGGCTCCAATGGGTGGCCAGATGGAGACCTTGGAGTGTGGGCAGTGGGTGGGGGCCAGGACAAAATAGATTCCCTGCCAGACTGTTGGAATGGATATAGGGGAAGCTGAGTTCCAGTCTCCATGCTATGACTTTGAGTTTCAAATTGCTCAGATATAAAATAGAATATTTTAAGTCCCTTTCTGGCTCCCACACAGGTTATATGAGTGTGTGAGAAGGTGATCTGCCTCCTTTAAAATTCCATATGAGCTGAGCATGGTGGCCATACCTGTAATCCCAGGATTTGAGAGACTGAGACAGGAAGATTGCAGGTTTGCAGCCAGCCTTAGCAACCTTGTGAGGCCCTTTGCAACTTAGTGAGACTCTGTTTCAAAATAAAAAAGGGCTGAAGGATCTAGGTTCCTGACCAGCCTCAGCTACTTAGTGAGGCTCTCTGGAACTTAGTGAGACTCTGTGCGTGGTGGCGCACATTTGTAATCCCAGTACTTGGGAGGCCGAGACAGGAGGGTCCAGGTTCGAGGCCAGCTTCAGTTACTTAGTGAGGCCCTCCGCAACTTAGTGAGACCCTGTTTCAAAATAAAGAATAAAAAATAGGGCTGGGGGTGTAGCTCGGAGGTAGAATGCCTCTGGGTTCCATCTCCAGTACTGTGACAATAATAATAAAGAAAGAAAAGAAAAGAATAAAAAATAGGACTGGGGGTGTAGCTCGGAGATAAAATGCCCCTGGGTTCAATCCCCAGTACCGCAAAAAAAAAAAAAAAAAAAAGTAAAAAAATAAAAATAAAAAAGGAGTGGGGATGTAGCTTAGAGGTAGAATGCCCCTGGTTCAATCTCTGATGCAATATATATACATATATATATATATATATACACACACACACATACATATATACACATATATGAATGTATGTATGTATAGATATGTATGTATATGTATATATATGCATATATGGTGTTATGAAGTACTCTGTGGAAAGCTATGTTAAATCCCATTTCCTTGGTTTCCATTTGGCTAATTTAGAATTAATTCTTGACTGGTCCTACCTGCCACCTCTGTCCCCTTCCTGCCTCCCAGCCTCATAACTAGAGGGGGTGTGTGTGTGTCTCATCTATGGTGACCTGAAGAAGAGATATGGATAGATTCTTCCTGTTCGGACGCCAAACTCACAGCAATTCTGAGACCCTCTGATTCTTACTGCTGCTGCCTAAACAGGTTTCCCATGAGGCTGGGGGTGGTGGGAGGGAGGCATCAGGACTGGGGGACTGAGGCCCGGCCAGGTAGAAAGCTCATCTGTCACCACAAACCTAACTTCTACAGAACCATGACCAAAGGATGATGCCTCTGTCCTGGGCCAGTGGACCTTAGAAATTAAAGGAATATGTTCAGGAATAAATTCACTTAAAGGAATAAATTCACTTAATGAAAATGAGGACAATTTGTGCAAGGCCCAGGGAGGCTGCCCCTAACTTCAGAAATGAAAAGAGGGAATTCAGGTTCACACTGATCATGGATGGGCACACTTTTCTCCAGAATCAGGCTGGGAGAGAAGCAGAGCCACACACCCACCATCCAGCTTCCCGGCTCCATGGGAAGAAGAAATGAAGATCTGAAAGGCTGCTGTCAGCAGGCCTGCCTGACCTGTCATGAGTGTCACAGTGGCCCAAGAGTTGCATTTGCCTTAAGAGTTGAAAGATAGAGGAAACAGGATGGCTTTCTAACCCCCTCCCCCAGTACCAAACCCATCTTTCCCTACTACCATCACTGCCCCCAGCCCTTCAACTGAAGACAAAAGACTCATTCTCTATTCCAGGGAAATAGAGAGTTTGGTTGGGAACAAGCCCAGTGCAGTGGCAGAGGACTGTAATCCCAGTACTTGGGAGGCTGAAACAGGGGGATTACAGATTTGAGACTAGCCTCAGCAACCCAGTGAGCTCCTGTTTTAAAATAAATAAATAGCTGGGGGTGTAACTGAGAGGTAGGAAGCTCCAGGGTTCCATATCCAGTATGAAAGAGGGAGAAAGAGAGAGAAAAAAAGAGAAAGAGAAATTGGGGACAGATTTCCTTCACTCACAGTGGAAGGCCTATTGATGTCCAATACTACAGAATTTTGCAAACCTGAAAAGGAAATACAAAGTATTTCTCCCAAAATTTTTCTCCTTGAATTAATGGGACACACACACACACACACACACACACACACACACACACACTGCTCTTCCCACCATATTCTGTCACAGAAGCCCAGCTCTGAAAACTTGCATCCCACTCTGACAAGGAGACAAGGTGCAGAAGTATCACAAATGAACTTGGGGTGTACCAAGGGACCCTAGCGCACCTCAAGTGGGCACCAATTCCTGGGAATCCTGAGACGACCAAAGGGTCTTCACCACTGGGGAGTTCAGGAGCTCAGAATCCAAGAGAGGGCCAGAGGCCAGGCTATGTGCAGCGGGCACCCCTAGACCTTCCGGCCCTTGGTGCTCCGCGCGTCTGCAGCCATGTGCTCTCCTGGCTGCTCCACCTTGCGCCCCCGCGCCATAGGGCAAGCACCCAGCTAGAGGCACCTAGAGATGGCCTTCCGCCCTCTCCGGCTTCTGTTGTTTATTCTTTCTGGAGAGGGAAAATCACACAGTCTGTTAGTTTCCCCCGCCCGGGCAGACCCAGAGGGGACATATGGGCATCTTGCGCTCCGCATCTGTGTCGTCAGTCGCGTTTTCTGTGGACGCTCGCGTGTGTATGTGTGCGCTTGGGGCCGCGCGCTGGGAACAAACGTGCATCTGTTAAAATGGACAATAAAGTCCTACAGCGAAGCTGCCAAGATTGGGGCGGTGGGGGGGGGGGCGGAAGACAGAGG
>PVLC010007056.1:0-43573 GCA_004027655.1 Graphiurus murinus | reverse complement strand
CCCACACTCACTCTCCGCCAGCTCCTGACTCTGCGCAGATCTGAGAGAGGCGCTGAGAAGAGGGGCGGTTTCAACAGGTGTCTCGGTGCGCAATGCACCTTTTAACGCATTCATGGTCTCCAGCGCCCGCAGGAATAATGTGGACACTTTGTCTCCCCGGCGCGGCGCGCGAGCTGCTGGCGCCCTGGGGAGGCGGTCCTAGGCTGGGAGGGGGGGATCTGGAAATAAAGACCTCGGGCTCTCCCGAGCGTCCCGGCCCTCTCCCCTTTGTTATCGGACGCCCAGGGCCAGAGCTTCTCCGTGCGCCCTAGGGGTAGCATATGGCGCCCTCTCACCTACCCAAGAAAAGGAACCAGAAAGTAATTCAAGAGCAGAGCGCACGAGGTCCCTGGACCTGGGGAGGGGGAGTCACTGAGGGAATGGCCTCTCTCCTAAAGCTGGTGAGGCGCTCTCCTTATCGCTCCCCACCCAGCCTCCACCATCCCCGCGGCTGGCCAGCAGCCGTTGGGTGGGGAGCAGAGCGCTGGGCAGCACCAGGCTGCGGAAGCGCCCCAGCTCCTGGCAGATGAAATATGGAGCTGGTGAGCCCCTGGAGACCATATGCTTTCAATAAAAGAAGACAAATAGGACCGAGATAGGCCTTGCAGTCAACCTGTTATAAATGAGTGGCAATTGGGCCAATGTACACGGGGGCAGGGCCCCCGGGGGGGAGGCCTGCTGGGTGCCAAATCCATGTGTCAGCTTCTGGGACAGGTGTGCCCAGGGGCCAGGGGCCAGGTCTCCCCCCTCCGGGTTTATCACGGCAAAGGTAATATTGTGCTAACTATGAGTAAACAGTCATTGTGAAAACGAGGGAGAGTTTATCAGAGGAAAACTAGTTGGGGGGTGGCTTAACAATAAAGTTGTCCGCCTTGGGAGCAGGTGACGGCTGGCTGCGCCTACTCCCGCGGTAGATGTTTTCCAAAGCACTCCACTTTACAATCTCTTGTAATTATTTATTAAACGAAATCTATTTATTATTATTTTAGCAAACACTGGAGACAGGTGGGGCTTTCTTTTCGTCGTCTCCTTTTGTTTGAAGGGCTGTTTGAAGTGGCCAGTCTCGGCCCGGGCAGCTCGCTCGCCAGATTTTTGTCTTCCTCTCTTTCAGTGCAGAAGCGAAGGCGAGAGAAAGGAGCCCCCTCCTCTGGCGAGCCATTAGCTATTCAGCTTCCCATGGCCCCCCCTCCTCGTTGGATTCTCAAAGAACCCCCAGCCAAGGCTAAGATTCCCCCCGCCGACAGGAACGCAGCAGGGCCAACCGCTGCCTTCCTTCTTTTCCAATCCGCCCGCGGTCTCCAGGCGTCTGGCAGTCGCACCTCTCCGGGGACTCCCTCAGCCTCCCAGCAGGTCTAGGTCTCCTCAGGTCCAGGGGTTCGGGGGTCCTGAAGGCCCTAGAGAAGGTGGGAGAGCGGGAGCTGTAAGAACCGGCTCTGCTTCCAGTGGGAAAAGCAGTTTTAAACACAGCTCGCGGCGCGCACCGCGTCACCACCGCCTGCGTCTCCGCGGCGGTACAGAGATTAATTTTGGAGAGGGGTCTGTGTATCCCTTGCAGCTGAGAGAGGGAGTATAAGTTCTTGATCTCTAAGCCCCTGAGACTAGTGGACATGTGGCTGAGGCTTCTCGGCCAGAAAAAGAGCTGTGGGGGTGTCCTCGAGTCCCGCCAGGGCGCCTGCCCTGGCAGCTGCGCGCTTCTCGCCCTGACTCCTTTTTTGCGCAAAGCAGTATTAGTAGTCACCTGAAAGTCCCGGAAGACCCTGAGACGAAGGACTGTTGTCGAGTCTGGATAAGAATTCCCAGCAGGTCCCAGAATTCTCCACCGATCAAGAAATTTGGGTAAAAATCCCTAGATTTTTCCTTGGCACAGGAAGCTGTCTCCCTCTCTGGCCAGTACCCATTAGCTTCTCAGAGGAAGTGCCAGACAGAGTGGGTTGCATTCCTATCTGAAGTCCATCGCGGGTTAGAGGCACTGCTGCGGGCTGCTCTTCAGGCCCCCAGGGAACCACAGGGGCTCACTGGTCCTCATAGCCAGGGTTCCCTCAGCAGAGCCTGAAGGGGTCCCAGGGTCCTGGGGAAGCATGCTTTCAAATTTCTTTGGCAGTTCCTAATTTGTAGGGCTATAAATGAAGCAAGGCTGGGGTATGGGAGAACACACCACTACCATCCTTGCAATGTTAAGACACCCCCACCCCAACCCCTGCCCTTGCACTGAGGACAAAAGAGTGGATCAGAAAGGTAAGACAGAGAAGTGGAAAGATGGAGCATGAATGGAGTTGGCTCCCCTTACTTGGGAGACTGGGTCATTATTTCCTTTCTAATTTGATCCTGCTTTTCCTCACTCTCAAAACTATTTTCTGCATGTTGAAGTCTTTTGTTTCCCCCTTCCCCCCCCCACCCCAAATCAGGGAGAGACACCCAGTGCAAGGCAATATCCAGGATTACATGCCTTAGAGTCTGAATTCCATACAGTTCTAATAAAACTTTCTGGGTGCCTTTGGACAAGTCACTTACCCTCCCTGGGCCTTGACTTTTCCTTCTGCAAAGTGGGTCTCCAGTTCCCATTCTTAAGATTACAAAACAAGTTTGTAGCAAATCCTAATGTAAGGGAGGAGTTGCAACAAAATGTGGAGTCCAGGAGCCCTGTGTGCTGGAAGGTCTTTGTAGGTCCTGACCTTGACCCCAGACTTCATTTCTCCTAAGCCAGGAAAGGGCTCCTGCTCACAGCCTCCCAGCTGAGATCTGTGGACAGCACCTCCGCCCCAGCCCATCCTACAGCGCCTCTCCCTGACCCCAAGCATACCATCCTCTGCTTAGGAGTTTAGTTTGTTGCCCAAGGAGCAGCGAGAGGCCCTCATTAGGGCAGACCTACCTCGTCCCTCACCCCATCCCCTGGTCTCCCATCGGGGCCTGGCCTCTCCTGCAGTTTCTGGGAGGCTCAGAGTGTCTGGAACTGCTAGAAAGCCAGGACTGCGCGGCCTATGGAAGACTTAACCGGGACCTCCGCTTCCTCCCCCTGGCACATTCCAGACAAGAGACAGGAGCGGAAGCAGCAACCCCTCACCCGGAGTGACCGGAAGCAGAAGACCACGGGGTGTTCAAGGCGGGGACAAGAGGGAGGGGCAGCGAAGAAAGGACGGAGGATGTCTTCGGACTCCCTTTGGAAAAGATTTCCAGACAGCGCCAAGGGGGACAAACCAGGGGCCTTGGAGAGTCCCTGCCCAGTGCTTCTGCGGGATTCCTGAGGGACAGAGAGATGCCAAGGCAGGAGGCTGGACCAGGTGAAACTGGCCGCACTTTTCCGCCTGTGATTGGACAAGAGGACTGAGAGGAGAAGAAGCTGATCTGCTTGCTTCTCGCCGCACCAGCACACCCCGGGAGTTCAAAAGAGCTAGCTATGAGCCAGTGGCGCACGCCTGTAACCCCAGTACTTGGGAGGCTGAAACAGGGAGATCACAGGTTCAAGGCCAGCCTCGGCAACTTAGCCAGGACCTGTTTCAAAATAAAAAAGGGCTGGGGTGTAGCTCAGAGGTAGAATGCCCCTGGGTTCAGTCCCCAGTATCGCAAATAAAAAAAATAAAAATAAATAGATAAATAAATAGAAAGAGCTAGCTGTGAGCTCCACAGCCCAATTCCGCCCCACCCCGCCATCAAAGCTCCGGGAGTTCTCTGCCTAGGCCTGGTTTCCACGCTGGGATCCCATCCATAAGTGGTAGTGGTGGAATGTTCCTTCGGGGTTCCCACAACATCCACCCTGGGGTCTGTCTGGAGACTGGGGTAGACATCTGAAAGCGGGGGTGGGGGGGTTTCGAACACCCCAAGGGAAGGTCTTGGAATAGAAGGGACACAGGTGGGGTCACGTCTGTCTTCCCTCCCTAGATGGAGAGGGTCAGTGAAACAGCCCCATCTGTATTTCCTAACCTGTCCCAGAGCACAAGACAGCACGGTGGCATTTAGAAATAGTGAACAAAGATGCCAATCAGGAAGCTACACCTGGCTCCTAGGTACGTCTCTGCCACTATCTTAGCCGGTTGGTTTGGGGCAAGCCGATACCCTCTCTGAGCCTAAATTTTTTATATGAATATTTAGTGTTTGGCCTTCCCGACAGGCTTCCCAAAGCCCTCTCCGTGGTACCAAGAGCGTCTGGACAGATGCCAAAAATGATGAGAAGGAGCAAAGCGATCCGGAGCCGCCAGGCGCGAGCCAGACGAGGTTCTTCCCACTGGGCGAGGCTCTTTGAGGAACCGAGAGTTGCTGGGACCGAGCCCGCGGGGAGAGAGCAAACAGAGCGGCGCTCCCCTCCCCCGACCCCGGCCCTTTGTCCGGAATCCAGCTGTGCCCGGCAGGGGAGGAGCGGGCTCGCGTGGCGCGGCCCCCGAGCCCCGGCGCTGATTGGCCGGTGGCTCGGGCAGCAGCCGGGCAGGCACGCTCCTGGCCCGGGCCGAGCAGATAAAGCGTGCCAAGGGGCACACGACTTGTGGCTCAGGAAATCCCCGGGATCTCAGCGCCGCGCCAAGAGAGGCCCGAGACCCCCTTCGCGCTTCCCTTCTTTTCTGGAGCTGGTGCAACTCCCAGGCGGGGGCGCCTGCAGCTCAGCAGAACTTGCGCGCTAGCCGCCCAACTCGACTCCCCACTGCTCTTTATCTGTTGCGCCGGGAGAACTAGGTAACACTTGCAGACCAAGTGTCTGCCAAAGGGTTGACAAGGGAAAAAGGGTTCTCTGATCCGGCGGCGAGGGCGGGGGTTGTTCTTCGTTTATTTCCCCACTCCCACCCACCCACCTCCATGCCTCGGAATAGGGGACTGCCGATGTGACTGACCCACGATTACCCTTCCTTCTTATCCCGACGCAGGATGGCGCCTCATCCCTTGGGTGTGCCCACTATTGAAGGCACCCACGACACCGAGCAGCCCTTCACTGGAGTCTCGGGCAACCAGGGGCCCTGCGCAGCGTCCGCCCCACCTAGCCCCACTCACTTGCCCCGGGACTGCGCAGAAGCAGAAGCGGGCGGCTGCCGAGGGACCGCTAGGAAGCTCCGGGCGCGGCGCGGAGGGCGCAGTCGGCCCAAGAGCGAGCTGGCGCTGAGCAAGCAGCGACGGAGTCGTCGCAAGAAGGCCAACGACCGCGAGCGCAATCGGATGCACAACCTCAACTCCGCGCTGGACGCGCTGCGCGGCGTCCTGCCCACCTTCCCAGATGATGCGAAGCTCACCAAGATCGAGACGCTGCGCTTCGCCCACAACTACATCTGGGCGCTGACTCAGACTCTGCGCATAGCGGACCACAGCTTGTATGGGCCAGAGCCGCCCGCGCCGCCCTGCGGGGAGCTGGGCAGCCCGGACTGCGGCTCCCCCGGGGACTGGGGGTCCCTCTACTCCCCAGTCTCCCAAGCCGGCAGCCTGAGCCCCGCCGCCTCGCTGGAGGAGCTCCCCGGGCTGCTGGCGCCCACCTCCCCTGCCTGCCTGCGCCCGGGCGCCCTGGCGTTCTCAGACTTCCTGTGAAGGAGCCAGTGAGTCGCGGGGCTGTGGGCTGAGGAGAGGAGACAGCTTCAAGCGCTCTTGCTCCTCCAGCCTCTCACCGGCTGGCCCCTGGCCGGCATAGGCGCCCGTGGGGGCAGCAAGCTTGTTCTGTTAGGCTGGTCCCAGGCCCTCCACGCCGCGCCAACTCACTCAACCTTTGCGGCTGCCGGCGCAAAGTGGGCATTGTAGGCTGAGCGCTTTTTAGGCCTCCTCCCTGAGGCCACCCCAAAATCTCGTTGAAAGAAGACAAGAAAGTTGGCACTACGCAACCGGAGACTCCCCAGGTCTCCGGGTCGCCCTACCCTCACTCGTGTCTGCCTTTCTGTCTGTCTCTTACCACCCCTTCCACAACGTGATTTAATCCAATGTTTGGCTTCTCAGCACTGGTTGGCTCGCCCCCTTCAAAGACGCCGCTGACTTTCTCTACTCCATATTAAGTCCGGGGTTTCGGGCCGCTCCACACTGCCTTAACCCACGAAGGCCACCCTCTGCCTTCTCCTCCTGCACTTTTTGGAGCCATTGCCCTCCCGGGGGCGGGATAACAGTCTGCCGGCTGGGAACGTGCTGGCGGATGGCAGGGAGCACGTCCCCAGCTTTCCTGAGATCTGGGCCTGAAACGAGAGCTGCGAGCTGCGGGGCGGGTGCCTGGCGCTCCTCTTCTTCTTCCTCGTCGTCATCCTCTCCTTCTCCTTCTTTAAAAAAAAAAGAAAAATCAGTTTGTAAATTATATATCTTTCGAAATGAATTTTGTTATGGTAAATTATATGCCCCATCCCCTGTTTCACACATTTGTATTTATTGATGAGATTTCGTGGTGGGAGACGTCTATATTTTGTATATAAGAGTGTTAAGGACTGGTGAATGAGATTTTGAGCCAATAAAAGATGAACCCTCAAAAAGCCTCAGAAAAAGTGACTGGATTGTTGAGGGAGGAGAGGAGGGTAGCTACTGTGGCTAAAGATGGCACCTCTGCTCAAGAAGGGGGTGTCTTTCTGGGAGTCTGGGACCCCCTCCCCTGGGTGCTGTGCTGGAGGCAGGGCAGATGGCATTTGGAGAGCAGGGAGTCTCTTAAGAAACCATTGGTCCAGCGCTCTTGTTTTCTTTATAGGGCAACAACTTGTCTTATTTCAAATCACTGTTTAGAAGAAAGACAAATCTCCACTGGGACCATTGACTCGTGCTGCAGGCCCTGTCCCCTATGTCATCATCTTGGGTTTGGGGAAGGGAGAATAATGGCATGGTCCGTAGAATCAGGGTCCTCTGAAACACCACAGCCAGACTGGGCATCCCAGGAGTTTCCCCAAGGCATCACCCTAAGTGCAGTTTATGCACAGGCGCTGGGGCAGCTTGATACATGCAGGTTAGCAGCTGGCAGCAGAGAAGGTAGAGCCCAGCTGGAACCTCCCCCCCCCCCCCCGCCATACACACACCAGCAGCCTGATTGAAAACTTTTCATGAAAGTTTTCATGGTTTCCAGCCATGCAATCTCTTACTTCCAAAGTGAAACAGGGCTGGTTCCCTGCCGGCACTGAAACAAACTGTCCTAAAGTCACCAGGAAGTGCCACTACGTAGCATCAGGGACCTCTAGGACTTCAGAGAAGCTGGTCTGACCTCCAACAATCTGAAGAGTTTACTTGCCACTTGGGAATAGGAAAATGAAGGGAAGGAACTCCACTTGCTAGTTGAACTCCAGAGATTTCCCTTGGGTTGACTGAACCCTGAAAAGAAATAGGTCAAGACCAGGTGAGAGTGGTACTGCCAGAGGCCAGGACCTGTGGGTAGATCATTTTCCTACACATTAGAGCACGAAGGTGGTGGCTTCTCAGGGGTTAATCCTGTGTGTGTGTTTCATCCTCCCCCACTTCAGATTGAACCTTTCCTCTCTTCTACTTCCAAGTCCCTAAACATAACTCAGAGGAGTTAAGTCTCAGTTATCAGGGGCAGGCGTTGGGTATGGGGAGAGGGGCACTCAAATAAATGAACAGAGTGTTGTTTCATTTCACAACTTTAATCTGGGAGGAGGAGATTAATGGGTTATTGATGACCTCTGCAACAGCCAACTTTCCACCTGCCCCCCCTCCCCGCCCCAGGACAGGTGTCAACAGTTCCGTGTTGCACTGAACAAGCAAAAGCTATTACTTGTTGGGCACTGGGGGAAGGGGTGTAGGCACACAAAGAAAGCAGGAAGTTCTGTGTCCTCCTGGGACAGTAGCACAGATACAGGCAAAATCATTCAAGGCCAGAGAAATGTTGATGCTACTGGAGGTAAGAATCTCAAGTCTGGGATTGGACTGTTACCTGGCTGGATTGTAGGAGGCTTGTCAGGTCAGAGGTGGCATTTGGGCCAAGACTAAACGTTTGGAGAGGAATGCCTCAAGCAGGAAGATCCTTCTTCCTGTTCAATGTGATGGGAAGTAGTATTCATCCAGGATGGGGACTCCCTTAGTACAAAGGTTCCCTCCAAGCTGGAGTGGTATCTGTAGGCGATGCTGTGGCTGCAACTTGGGAAGCTGAGGGGCAGGACTGTTGAGTTTCTCTCCTGCTCATTAGGGAGCCATTAATGTCACCCCACACATGCAGACTGGTCCTTCACCCCATGAATCAAAACACACACACACACACACACACACACACACACACACACACACACACACACCCCTATGATTTAGCCAACTTCCCCACTGGGCTGCTACCTTGGATCAGAGTGGATTTGACTCCAGAGCTGTCGCCCTGCTCTCCAAGTCAGGAAGAGGAGGAGAAAGGTTTCAGGTTTGGTGTAATCACTGCAAAATTTGGGGCTAGACACCCTGGATGATCCGTCCAAGAGTATGGAACTGTGCTGAGGTAGAACACATCCTTCACGCCCCTTTCCAAAGAGCCCCTAAGCAAGAAGCGCTTGGAAACATTTAAGTGGTGGGCCCACCAGACCAGTGCTGTCACCCATGGATTTTAAAACCAATCAGGTTGCTGGAGGTCTCTGCTAGGAGCTTGCTCCTACTCCCTCCACTACAGCTTCTTTAGCTGAGGAGCCTCCGGTGGTCTGAGATCGTCTGCGCCCCAACTCCCTGAAGCCCAGACAGGATCCCAAGCAAGGGCAGGAAAGACCCTTGGGTCAAATGACACTTGCCCCTCCTCTGCCTTTGTCTGAGCCCAAGCCTGGCTCCCAGAAAAACAGCACATGAATCTTGTGCCACTTCCAACCCCCCTCCCCACGCCGGCTGCACACACAAGCAGGTAGATTTATGGTGCCCAGCCCCCATCTCACCCCACCCCACTCCACCCCCACCCGCCCAGTCTGAGGACAAAGCGTCAGGGGGCCATTGGAATGCTAATGTCTGGGAGCCAGGCCGCTGGGCTGGCACAAAGGCCGGCTGAGGCCCAGGGCACTCCCTTCCCCCTAGGGCTGCCGGCAGCCAAGCTGTATGACCTTGGACAAGTCTGGGAGCTTCAGCAGGTTCAAAAGTTGGAGGGAGTTCTCAAAACCCTTTCTCTGGATTTCTGGGTCTCTAAGAAAAAGTCTTACTTGTAGCGAATGGAATTAAAGGCCCTGTCCCCACACAAACCAAAGCAATAGAAGATGCCCTTCAGTACCCAGCACTGGGAACACTGGAGAAGGCGTGGAGGTGGGGTGATGATATTGAAAAGGGGCCCAAAATAAGCATTGGATGGATGAAAATTATGTTGTTACTTTCATGTGATTAATAGTCTCCATGCAAACACCCCCCCCCCCCGCTCCTTTAAAATTCCTGCAGACCTGTGCTCAAGAAAAGGGTGTAAGGCTGACCTCGCTAATCTCACTTGCCTGCTCTGCCTTCAAGTATGCCTGACTGGGTAATATGTGCACAGACAGTGGCTTAACACTTCTTATCTCTGGTTCCCTCTCACAGCCAGCAAGGTGGACTGGCAGAGTAGCAGCACTCTTGGAAACAGAGACCCAGAATCTGAAAGTAAGCGACTTGCCCAAGGCCCTTGGGTCACTTGGCAAGTTGTTGAAGCAAAGGGGGACTGGGACCCTGGCTCTAAGCTAGTAATTTAGTGCTCTTTTCCCATAGATAGGTGTGGGGCAGGAGGGAAGACACAGTCTGTAGTCCTATATTCCTTGGCTCCAGTCAGATCCTAGGGGTTCTTCTAATGCCAACAGGCTCCTCTGAGCTTTGCCCCCCACCCCCACCCCTGGACTCCTGGCCAACTTCCAGGGTCATGTCTATTGCCTCTGCTTTTGGCATTCATGGGCCAGGGCCAGCTGAGCAGGCACCAGCTTGGCTAACTGGACCTGACAGTTAATTCCTCCCAGGTCCTGAAAGGCTTCTCTGCGCCCCTGGCCATGGTGCTGAAACGGCTGCATTGGTCCAGCACAAGCAAAATGCCTGGCTGAGTACTAGGCGTTCTCATTAGGAAAACTGTCTATCAATCTCCTCTCCCCACATTTTCAGGCCTGACTCCTAGGGAGATAGGGAAGTCCCTGTGCACCTGAAGACCCAGAGAGCTGTCATGTTTCCCTAGTGTGGTGGGGGGAAAGCATGGGCTCTGTTACTACTAGCTGATTGGGTGAGCCTAGCAAGTCTCTTTCTCTCTATCTCTATCTCTCTTTCTAATAATAGAGATAGAATTGAGTGGCTAGCTTGAGAGAGTTTCTTTTCTTGCTTACGTGTGTGTGTGTGTGTGTGTGTGTGTGTGTGTGTGTGTGTTGCTAAGGATAGAACCCAAGGCCTCACTCATGCTTGGCAAGTGCCCTATCACTGAGCTACACTCCCATCCCCAGCTTAGGAATTTCTGACAGCATCTGAGAGGTCTGAGGTGGAACAACATTAGAAGTTGGGCTCAGAGGACTGGTTTGGAAATCTGCCTTCAACAGGAGTTTCATTCTTTGGGTTACAATGAAGTCTTAGTGAGTCTAAGAACAAAGGAAAAGAAAGTCTTCCAAATGCACACACAGAATAGCAGAGTGATTAAGAGCAGTTGTTTACTTAGTTAGTTAGTTAGTTTGCAGTACTGGGGATTAAACCCAGGGGCATTCTACCTCTGAGCTATACCCCCAGTCCTATTTTTTATTCTTTATTTTGAAACAATGTCTCACTAAGTTGCAAAGGTCCTCACTAAGTAGCTGAGGCTGGCTACAAACCTTAGATCTTCCTGTCTCAACCTCCCAAGTACTAGGATTACAAGCATATGCCACCATACCCAGTTGAGAAGCTACTTTAGAATCACACATAGGGGTTCAAATCCTGATGTTGCCACTAACCAGTGGTCTTAAATTAAAGCACTTTTGTTTCTCTAAGTGAAGTTGGAACAATAAAAAGTAGCCACTTACTTAAGCTTTGTGCTGATTAAATATACTTGCTTAGCTTTCTAAGCCTCTTTAAATTTTATTATTATTATTATTATTATTATTATTATTATTATTATTATTATTATTATTATTACAGTACTGGGGATTGAACCCAGGGGCATTCTACCTCTGAGCTACACCCCCAGTCCTATTTTTTATTCTTTATTTTGAAACAGGGTCTCACTAAGTTGCAGAGGGCCTTACTAAGTAGCTGAAGCTGGCCATGAACCCAGATCCTCCTGTCTCAGCCTCGCAAGTACTGAGATTACAAGCGTGCATCACCCTGACTGGCTGATTATTATTATTATTATTGTTGTTGTTATTTGTTACTATTATTATTATTAACCCCAAGACTTCACAATGCTAGGCAAGCACTCTACCACTGGGCTAGATCCCCAACTTTTTATTATTCTCATTTTATTTTATTTTGGTACTGGAGGTGGAACACAGAGGCATTCTCTCTCTGAGATACACCACCAACCCTATTTTATTTTTTGTTTGAAACAGTCTCACTAAGTTACTAAGGGACTTTGCTAAGTTGCTGAAGCTGTCCTCGAACCTGTGATCCTCCTGTCTCAGCCTCCCAATTACTGGGATTAAAGGCATGCACCACCATGCCCAACTCTTATTTTCTTTTGAGACAAGATCTTACTAAGTTGCCCAGGCTGGCCTTATATTTGCAATCCTCCTGCCTTAGCCTCCTCACCCAGTAGCTGGGATTACAGGTGTGAGCCACCACCACCCCTGCTCCCAACAGTATTTATTACTGCTAGCATTTTTATCTCAAGTTCTTCTCCTATTGTCCCCTTTGTGGGGAAGGGGTGCTTTTGTATGAATTTGCATGTGCTCTGCACTTTCTTGTGTTGCACAAAGGCCAAGGGCCACCCATTCTATCCTGATAATCCTCCTTATCTTAGATCTATGCTTCCTGAGTTCCAAGATTATATATCCAGCAGTTCTTTGGGCACCCCAAACGAGATGTCCAAAATGAAATTCCTCTCCTCAAACCTCAAATTGATGTGGCCTCCTGTTCCTGGCCTCACTAAGTAGTATCACCTATACTAGAAATCTGGAGTTCATCTAGACTTTTCTCCTTCACTACTACTATCTAGGTAACTCTCAAGTCTTGCTGATTTTTCCTTTCCACTTTTTCTTGGATGTGGCCTCTCTGATATTTCTTATGATCACTGTTCCGTTTCAGTCCCTACCCCACATGTGGAAAGATCACCTAGCTAATCTCCCACCTCTAATTTGACACTGCTCTATTCTGCTGTGGCAGCGGAGTTCCCATCCAATATGCAAATATAATGTTGCCACTTTTCCTGTTTAATATGCAAATACAAACTTGTCACTCTGTTTAGAATCTTCTAGTCACCCATAGAGTAAAGCTAATGTACTAACAGGCAAGAATGACAAGGGAGCTATAAGTTTATAGGAATCTGGGTTCAATTCCCAGCTGGTTCAGTATGACCATGAACAAGTTCCTTAATCTTCCTTTCAATTTCCTCATCTGTAGTCAGGCATGGTGGCACATGCTTGTAATCCCAGTACTTGGGAGGCTGAGACTGGAGGATCCAGGTTCATGGCTAGCTTCAGCTATTTAGTGAGGCCCTCTGCAACTTAGTGAGACCGTGTTTCAAAATAAAGAATAAAAAATAGGGCTGGGGGTGTAGCTCAGAGATATAATGCCCCTGGGTTCAGTCCTCAGTACTACACACACAAAAAATTCCTCACCTGTAAACTGGGGACAATAATATTATCTCATAGGGTTCAGGTTAGGGTAAAGCTAGCCTGCTATTGCAGAGACTCACTGATGATTCAGAGGTGAGCATTCTTGGTGGGTGGGTAGCTCTGCTCCATGCCACCATTCAGGACCCAGTTCCTTCCATCTTCCTTCTCCACCAGCTCCTGGGTATTTGCCAACCAAAAGGTTAAGGCTGCATTACCACAGGTCCCAGACAGTGGGGAGGGGAATAAAGCAGGGCCTAATAGCTTAGCTTCAGTAGTACCACACATCTCTTCTGCTCTTGTCCACAGGCAGAACATGACTGCCTGGCTTTGCCTACCTGGATGAGAGGCTGTGTGCTCAGGAGGAGTTGAAGACGAGATTCTGCTCAGTAATGAGCAATCTCTGCCGCAGGTATGTGGTCAGGATTCAGTTGGATTTCCACATGCCACTGTCATTTGGTTGTATTATCATAAATCATGTAATGCTATGACCAGAGTCCTGACGCACCAGCCTCTTTCAAGCACCCTATATGCCTTGACACTTATCACTTAGAGCAGAAACACGTACCTGCTCTAAGTGTTCCCCTTACATACAGGGTGATGTCGTTCACCCCAATATCCAAACTGTTAATTATGGAGATGAACCGAGGATCCTAGTATCCTAATATCATCACCAGGTAGCTATACTGCCTCTGTTGTACTAGTTATCTATCACAGTGTAACAAATTATACAAAGCTAAACCACTTAAAACAAGAAGCAGAGTGGTGGTGCATGCTTGTAATCCCAGTACTAGGGAGGCTGAGACAGGAGGATCACAGGTTCGTAGCCAGCCTCAGCTACTTAGTGAGGCTCTCCACAACTTAGTGAGACCCTGTTTCAAAATAAAGAATAAAAAATAGGACTGGGGGTGTAGCTCAGAGGTAGAATGCCCCTGGGTTCAACCCCCAGTACCCCCCCCAAATAAAAAAATAAGAAGCACTTATCATGTGGGTCTTCCATGGGTCTGGAATCTAGGTGAAGCTTAGCTGGGTGCCTCTGGCTCAAAGTATCTCATTAGATCGCAGTCAGAGTGTCAGCCTGGAATGTGGTCTCACCGCATGACTTGGCTGAGAAGGAGCCATTTCCAAACCCACTCGTGCATGTGGTCAAGATTCACTTCCTCGAGGATGTTGGAGTGAGGCCTCAGTTCCTCACTGGCGTTGCCTGGAGGGCTTTCTCAGATCATCTCCATGGTGCAGCTCCCAGCCGAACATCGAACATCGATTCCCTCAAGAGGTGGAAACACCAAGAAAGAAGCCACAGCCTTTTTGTAATCTAATCTCAAAAGTGACCACCCAGAACCTCTACCACATCTATGCACTAGAAAGAAAGAAATTTAAAAAGGCATTAACTGCACAAGGAGTGGGGATTGTACTAAGGGAGAAATACAGGAGGCAGAGCTCAGTGGGGCATCTAACAGACTGTTACATTGGCACTAATAGAAATCTCTGCTACCTGCTTTTCATGCCCTGGAGACAAGAAAACAGATAGATATATGAACAACACACACACACACACACACACACACACACACACACACACACACACATTACCTCTTCAACACCAAATATGTCAGGGTTCAAAAAAAGAAGGTCCTGGTAATTTGACTCCTGTCACGAAAGCAGATGTCTCCTTGTCCCCAGAGCTCAGTTCGGCTTCCAAGCAAGGCCATGAAGGGAGCCACTAAGTGTGCACTCTAGCCCCCCAGCTGATCTCCGACATCAATTTACTGCTTTCACAGGCCTCCCCGCCTCCCCCCTGGAGGCAGAGATTTAGGATGTCTGGGGCCTGGACACTGCACCCACTGAAGAAAATTTACTGCCTCTACAGAACCAGGGCCTGACTTGGGGTCTTGAATGCATCTTTTTCCCCTTTGCCTTCGCTTTATTAGGTTAATCATTGCTTGAATTGGTTGCCATGGTTTGGGCAAACCCATGGCGACTCTATAATGAAGCCTGAAAGACTAGGACCCCATTTATCATCCCCAGTGTTTGGGAGGCCCAGATCCTCATTTGCCTACCCCAGGGTATGAGCACCACCCTTCTTCCTGGGGCCCCCAAGCCCCTTTTGAACGAGGAATGAACAGGTGGCAACTTGGAAGAGGAGAGGAGGATACCCACACAGGTGGAGCATGCACACACACAGGCACGTACACACACATATGCACACATACACATATGCATTTTCCACTCGGAGTCTGGACACAGATCAAACATATAATCAGCTCTCCCAGTCTCCTTTCTGGGGAGTGGGAGACAAAATAATGATTTTCAGGTAGATGGAGTTCGCAGCTGCCCTTCGAAATAGAGGTCATAGATCTTGGCAGATACTGGTGTTAGTACACCCTCCTTTCCCCCTGGTGTAAGTTGAGTATTTAAATCCTGCAATGAGTTGGGAGGATAAATGCAGAAAATGAAGGCATACAGAAGTTAGTAACGTGTTCAAAGTTACTCAGTGAGGGTACAACCAGGATAAGGTCCAGAACCAGTCACATTTATTATAGAAATTTATTATAGAAAACTAGAGGGAAGGACATAATAAACTTTTGTGTATCCACCTAGATTCAAGAATTATCAACTCAGAGACAATCCTCCAGTCTCAGCCTCCCAAGTACTGGGATTACAAGCGTATACCACCATGCCTGGCTCTTTCTTTTTCTTTTCTTCTTCTTCTTCTTCTTTTTTTTTCTCTTCTTCTTTTCTTTTATGTGGTTCTGGGGATTGAACCCAGGGGCATTCTACCTCTGAGCTGCACCCCCAGTCCTATTTTTTTTTTATTCCTTATTTTGAAACAGGGCCTACTAAGTAGCTGAGGCTGGCCACAAATCTCTAATCCTCCTGTCTGAGCCTCTCAAGTACTGGGATTACAAGCTTGCGCCACCATGCCTGGCTTATTTTTTTGCTCAACATAAATTGCAAAATAGTGTAGCAGCTGAGAGTATTTTAAATATTTTTTATTGGTGCATTATAATTTTACATTATAGTGAAATTCAACGTTACATATTTGTAAATGCGCATAACTGTGATTTGTTCAATTTCATTCCCCAATACCTTCCCTTTCAGCTGAGAGCATTGACTGTGAAGACAGCCTGGGGTTCAAATTCAAGCTCCACCCCTTCCCAGTTGTGTGGCATTCAGCCTGTGAGTTTCTGATTCTGTTTTCTCAACTATAAAAGGACAAAATTTACTTCTCTCATAAGGTAATTATTAGGATTCAATGAAATAACACAAGGCAAGCCCCAGCTGCTGTGCAGAGTAAATGGTAGCATTTATGATTTCCATTTTTGTGACCACTGCTCCACTCTCCATGGCTCTTGGCCTCCAGCCTCCAGGTCTCTTGGTGCATTTCCTTGGAATAAAGGCAAATGCCTTATTGCTACTTTGTACCTGGCACTAGATTCTGAGAACATGGACCTCAGCAGTGAGCCTAGCTCCACACAGTCCCCTCATCACCCCCTCCCATTATACTGTGATCAACACTGTACCATGAGCCCCTCAATGGGCAAGACCAGACTCCACCTTCTCTTCTCGTATCTAGGCTTTCTAGCCTCTTTGCTACTGATCCATTAGTGAGCAGGGTGGATGTGTATGCATACATGTGCACTGGCTTCTGTGTGCCTGTGCTCTCCCTATATATGAACCAGTACACTTTGAGCTACTGTATGCTTGGTTTGTCAGGGAGACTTCAGAAGGAAACTGAGACTGTAGTTCCTACTTAACTGACAGAGACCAGGGGAAAACTGGTCAATTGAAGGCATGAAGGCATAGACATGGTACTAAGACTTTCTGGAAGGAATGGGGAGAGAATTCTTAAACATGTAAGTCTGAGAACAGAAAGCAGGGGCTACCAGGGGGTTCTGTGCAGGCTGCAGGTATGGGAAGGGAAGCAGCCTTGTGGGTTCATTGTGTAGGTGAGGCCTGAGTTTCAACAGCTGACCACCTTTGCAGGGAAGGTTTGTTCCAGGAAATCACTCACATCCCTAGGAGCAGAACTCTGAAGGGTTCTAGCTGAACCTCCTTTGTTCTTCCCATCTTTTTTTTTCCCTTGTGGTACTGGGGATTGAACCTAGGGGCATTCTACCTCCAGGACTCCCCCCCCCCTTTTTTTTTTCTTTCTTTCTTTTGCTATATCTAAGCACAGTCCTAGTGCTTTCTGTTTATTAGTCTATGGGATCAGAATTATTAGTTCTGTTTTTTAAATGTGGAAACTGAGGCAAAAACTGGTTAAGTAACATGTTCCTGGGTACGTGGCAAGAGGTGGCAGTGGACTTGAAGCCAGGCTGCCTTGACCCAAAGCCACTGCTTTCCACCACTTCTCTTAGCCATGCTCATATGTTCTGTTTCCTTTTTTACATTTAAATTTTGGAAATTTTCAAATATACACAAGAGTAGAGAGAACAGAAAAATGTATCTTCATGCATCATCACCCAGCTCCCAGTTTTTAAAAGCAGCAAGTGAGAAGAGGCAGGGGATAGAGGAAGGACACAGGACTGTAAAGAAATTCCCGACAATTGGCCATCAGTTCATGGCCAGCCCCATTTCATCTGCTTACAGCCTCCCCAAACCTGCACAGACATCTGGATATATATCATCCCATTGGTGGTATAGTGTCCATTTTCAAGTAATAACACCATTTTTAAAATCACAGACACCAAACCATTTTTTATACTTAATGAACATTCTGCAATATGAAGTAATATCTATTCATACAAGCATCTAATTGTTCTTTCTTTTTTCCTATATTGGGGTTCAGGTGAGTACAGATCAAACTGACCAACATCCCCAACCTGTTTTATTTATTTATTTTTTATTTTGAGACAGGATTTCACCAAGCTTCCCAGGCTGGCCTCAAATTTGCAATCCTCATGCCTCAGCCTCCCAAGTAGCTGGTATTACAAGTGTGCAGCATTGCACTTGCCTCTCCAATTGCCTTGTTTGGGGCTTGTTTGTTTGTTTGTTTTTGGTACTAGGGCTTGAACCCAGGAGCATACCCTCAGCCCTTTTCACTTTTTGTTTGGAAACAGTTTTTGTTTGGAAACACTTTTTGTTAGGAAACTTTCAGTTTGGAAACTAGGTTGCTGAGAGTCTTGCTATGCTATTGAGGCTGGCCTCAAACCTGCAATCCTACTGTCTTAGCCTCCCAACTACTGGGATTACAGGTGTGTGCCACCACATTTGGCTCCAATTGTCTTTTAAAAATATGCACAAACAAGCAAAGAGCCTCCCACACTGGAGTCCAGCTGGCTGGCAGAGGCCAGAACCAAGGCTCCAGTACTAGCCTGGACACAGGGCTTGATGGAACCAGCCTTGAGTAATTCACTTCTCTCCCCTCTTGTCCTCACCAGTCCCACTCTAAAGTATGGGTACCAGTCATTCTGGTTTTCTAGGACTTCTCTGATGTTAGCACAAGTCCTCTTCCCCTGGGCAAACTGGGATGGCTGGTCACCCTGCAAGGAGCCGGAAGCCTAGAATCCATCCCAACCCTCCCTCCCCCTCCTAGTTTCAGTGAGGGGGTCACCCACGGAGAGGAGGGGGAGCCCACCACTGAATTTCAAGGGCCCTCAAAATGACAAATAATTTACCGAAACCTTTGAGGGGCCGAGGCGTGCCCAGCTCAGGCAAGGAGGGAGGCAGAAGCCCTGCAGCCGGCTGCCTGCTCCTGCAGAGGAGCATCAGAGAATCAGGGTCTTTTCACAACCAGGGGCCAAATTCAGCAGTCTCCGCCCTCCGTCTTTGCCCCTCTCCAGATCTAATGACAATCCAAAGAGTTCCTGATAGGGTTTTAAAAGATGCTCGCCCATTCAGGTCCACCAAGCATGAAAATGCAGCTCGTTTGTCTCCATTCTTCGCCCTAAAGGCCTGGCCGGCCCAGGGCCTGCAGCCTCAAACTTGTCACTCACTCTTCGCTTCCTTTTGTTGGGTTGGCCTTTATTTCATTCTTTGGGTCTCCCCCCAGCACCCTCCTCCCCCACCTCCTCACTCCATCCCTGTCCTTCTCCTCCGCCCGCCCCCAGCACTTGCCAGTCCCTCTGTCCACACACAAAAAGCAACAGACCAGTCTGGGAATGTCTTTACAGTCCTGTGCCCCCCACTCCACCCCTGGCCTCTTCTCACTTGCTGCTTTTTAAAAGTGGTAGCAAAAGCCAGCAGCCACTAAAAAGGACCAAAAGGAGCCAGGAGCCAGCCACAATACTGCCTCTGGGCCTGGCTGTAAATGGCCTTGGGGACCTGTGAGCCTCAGTCTTTGGCTTCATGGCTGTGGAAAGTGAAGGCCAGGGAAAGGAAGGGACTGGTCCAGGGTCACACCCAGTTAGTGGCAGAGCAGGATCCAGAGCCCTGTGTGTACCCTCTCGGTTCTAGACTCCCCCACTCAGAATTAAAGGTTTCTCCTCTGTCCACACCACATGGATCTGTGTCCCTGTTAAGACTCTTGGCTGCTGGGTGTGGTGGTGCATGCTTATAATCCCAGCATTTGGGAGGCTGAGACCAGAGGATCCGGGTTTGCGGCCAGCCCCAGCTACCTAGTGAGGCCCTCCACAACTTAGTGAGACCCTGTTTCAAAATAAAGAATGAAAAATAGGGCTGGGGGTATAGCTCAAAGGTAGAATGCCCCTGAGTTCAATCCATAGTACCACAACACACAAAGAAAAGACTCTTGGCTGTCTGTGCCTGGATCATAGGTTGAAGGCAGGAGCCATGTCCAGTTCACCACTGTATCCCTTGAATGCATAGCACATGGTAGGTACTCAGTGGTGGTGGTGGTGTTTTTAATAAAACTGAACCAAAGAATTGTGGAGGCCAGACTGCCCCCTGCTCTGTGGGCTCTTATCAGCCACCTTTGGGCCCTGTGACTTTGTTACCACCCAGGGAATAATGGCCAAGGAGGGGAGGGGAAATCAGAGAGGAATGTGTGTTTAGCAGCCAGACCCCTTCCCAGTCACTTCCCTTCTGAGAACAATCCACACTGGGGGAGGGGGCAACCTGTTCCCACCAGAGAAGAGCAAATAATCAGGAGTCTTCAGGCCCCAGGACCAGGGTGGGTGTGGCAATGGGCATTGCATCTACAGCTATCCTAAGCAGGAGAGAGGAAGGTAAGCAGGAAGGAGTAAGAGAGCACAGAGTTCCAACAGCCCTCCCCAGTGACTCCTACACGTGTGCCAGGCCCTGTGCCAGTGATAGTGATAGAGGAGAGAGGCAGTCCCTGGGTCTGGGGCTGCATCAGCCTCCCCTGATGAAGCTTGGCCTCTCCTCTGGGGCCTGTGTGACAGCCCTGCTAGGTAGCCATCTGCCCAAGCCAGACCTCAAGTGCTACCCTCACCTGGCCCTGGGGACTTTGCCTCTGCAGGGCCTGTGGGTCCCCCCTTTGCCTCTCCTTCCTGGCCTCCCCTGTGGTTCTTCAATGCACTGTCCCCAGCCACCCAGAGGTTCCTGCCTGAGACATCCTTGGCATCTCCCCTCCAGTGCAGCTCACAGGCCATAGCCTAATCTCCTGGCAGCAGCTCTGGTCTCTCTGCTAAACAGAGCATTCCAAGGAGGAGGGAGAGGCTCTTCTTTCTTTAGGAGACTCAGTGGTCAAGAGCAGGAGCCTTGGAGTCTGACTTCCTGGGTTCAGATGGCAGATCTGCTACCTAACCAGCTCAGTAACCTCAGGCAACTCTTTAAGCCCTAATGTCATCTATGAAATAGGGATATTCTAGCTAGGCATAGTGGCACATGCTTGTAATCCTAGTACTTGGAAGGCTGAAACAGGAGAATCACAGGTTCGAGGACAGCCTCAGCAATTTAGTGAGATTCTAAGCAACCTAGTGAGACCCTGTTTCCAAGTAAGAAATAAAATTGGTTTGGGGGTGTAGCTCAGAGGTAGAATGCTTCTGGGTTCATTTCCCAGTACCAAGAAAAGAGAAGAGAAGATATTTTAGTATCTCTCTCATAAAATAGTTAGAAAGATTAAATATAGAATCTACAGTATATAGTAACTACTCAATATCCTTAGGAATTGATTCAGGAACCTCTATGGATACTATAAACCAAAGATCCTCAAGTCCCTTACATAAAATATATATTTTAAAATCTTGAAAGGCATTTATTAACTAAACAATGTGACTGCAGGATTATTCTGAAACAGGGTCTTGCTAAGTTGCTGAGAGTCTCACTAAGTTGCTGAGGCTGGCCTTGAACCTGTGATCTGCCTGTCTCAGTCTCCCAAGCACTGCGATTACAAGAGTGCAACACTGTGCCCAGATGGGAATGGTATTCTTTTAAAGATTCAATTGATAAATATAGGAGTACTTCAGTTTGGGGTTGTTTGTTGTTGTTGTTTATTGGTTTGTTTCAGTGCCTGTGGTAGGAATGGCTTCACTGAGGTGGCACATTTTCCCTGGCTGTACAGGCTCTCAGGCTGAGGGGCAGTGAGCCAGTCACAGAAGGGGATTTGAACTCCCACCTCCCAAACAAAGACTAATGGTCTGCCCTCTTCCCTCTCCAGTGTTCCACCATAGCAAGTGAAATTTGAGGCAGGGATGTAAAGGAAACAGAACCAGTCAATCACACGGGAATTTATAGACTCCTCCTGTATGCCCTGAACTGTGCTGAGGACTCTGGGAGTCCAAGGTAGATTGAGGCCTCAAGCACCTGGGATGCTCAGGAAATGAGCACTGCCAAAAACTACAGGTGTGTGTGTGTGTGTGTGTGTGTGTGTGTGTGTGTGTGTGTGTGTGTCTGTTACCAGGGATTGAACCCAGGGGCATTCTACCTCTGAGCTATCCTCAGACCTATTTTATCTTTTTATCTATCTATCTATCTATCTATCTATCCATCTATTTTGTGGTACTGGAGGCTGAACCCAGAGGCATTCTACCTTCAAGCTACACCCCCAACCTGGTTTTATTTCTTATTTGGAAATAGGTTATCGCTAGGTTGGTGAGAGTCTCACTACTTGCTGAGGCTGTCCTTGAACCTATGGTCCTCCTGTCTCAGCCTCCCAAGTACTGGGATTACAGGCATGCATCACCATGCCCAGATCAGAAACTGCAGTAATGGGTTTGACTCTGTGTTAGTCAGCTTTTTGTCATTGTGACTGACATGCCTGATGAGAACAACATAGAGAAGGAAAGATTAATTTGGGTTCAAGGTTTCAGAGGCCTTAGTTCATGGTTGGCTGACTGGGCCAGAGGTGAGGTAGAACATCATAGCAATAGGGTGTGGCAGAGGAGAGCTGCTCAGCTACGGCAGCCAGGAAGCAGAGAAAAGGGGCTGGGGAGAACCCTTCCGGGGCATGCCTGCAGTGACCTACTCCCTCCAACGAGGTCCCACCTCCCAGGATTCCATTCAGCTATCAGTGGATCAATCTATCAAATGGATTCGTCCACTGATGAGATCAGAGCCCTCATGTTCAGTCCTTGCCTAAAGCCCCACCTCTGAAGCTTGCTGTATTGGGGACCATGCTTTCAACACATGAGCTTTTGGGGGTCATTCCAGATCCAGGACCTAACAAAATCAAGGTGGTAATTTTTATAAATGTGTAACCATTTTAGATAAGAATCTTTCTATAGTGGATTGAATAGTAGCCTGCCAAAAGATACACCTTCTAAGACCTATAAATGTGACCTTTTTGGGTAAAAGAGTCTTTGCAGATATAGTTAAGGATCTCCAGATGAGATCATCTTGGATTATGTTGGCCCTAAATCCAAACACAAGTCCATATAAGAGGAGAAGTAACAGACAGAGGCACAGAGGAGAAGGTATGTGAAGACAGAAGCAAAGATTGGCGTGATGCAACCACAAGCCAAAGAGCACCCAAAGCCACCAGAAGCTGGAAGACACGTGGAAGGATTCTTCCCTAGAGCCCTTGGAGGCAGTGCCACCCTGCCAAATCCTTGGTTTTGGACCTCTGGTGTTATGTTTGGGGTTTTGAATGTGCTCCCAAAAGCTGACATGTTGAAAGCATGGTCCCTAATGAAGAAAGATTCAGAGGGGAGGCATGGCTGGACGAGGTAGGTTACTGGGGATGGGGCCTCGGGGACCCGGGCCTGATCTGCTCCTCTCACTCTCTCTGCTTCCAGCTTCCAGATGAGAATGGTGTCCCTCTGCCTTGGAGCCAGCTACCTATGGACTGAACCTCAGAAACCAGGAGCCAAATAAACCTTTCCTCCTCCAAGTCGTTCTTGTCTGGTTTTTTGTCACAGCAATGAAAAAACTGACTAAAACATCTGACCTCCAGAACAGGAAGAATAAATCCCCATTGCTTTAAGCCACCCAGTTTGTGGTAATTTGTTATAGTGGCCCCAGGAAAATAACATATTCTGTGCTCCTTAAACAGAGCACGTACCACATGTCAAGTGTGTGGCAAATTGAAAAAGCTCAGCAAATGTTAGCTCCCCACGTCTGCCTATCTTGATGATTAGGGAGCCATCATGAATGTCACTTATGGTCCAACTCCATGAACTCCTGGATCTCCTGAGATGTGCTCATCCACCTGTCACATGTGCCAGACTGCTGTAGAGACTGAGCCTCTCTTTCTGCTGTCCCAGCTAGTTGACTTCTCTAGGTCTCTAGCAACTGACCACCACTTCCTAGCTTACTACCCTCAATCATCTATAGCCCGAGGAGCCATTTATCAAGCTCAGTGGTACTGTGTGCAAAAAAAGATGGAATCTAAGTGAGACACATGAGCTTTTCCTGTGACTGTCACTTGCAAGCTTTGTGCCATCAGGATGCTGCCAGGGATTGGGACGGAGAGAGGCCTCATCTAGTGAGGTAGGGTCAAGGAACCATGGCAAGGGCAGAGGACTCTCAGAAGTACTGACATCAAAGTAAATGCAAACCTGCTGCATTGAGCAGAGTGCCTGGCCTCAGGGTTTGGGAGAGGAGAGGTTGTTCCCCACCCCCAGCCCATGTACTAGGGATTAAATCACTAAGATACTCCCTGAACAATATAGTGTGACACCTATTTACATAGCATTTCCATTGGAATAAGTATTATAAGTAATGTAGAAGTGATTAAAAGATGCCAGGCATGGTGGCACATGACTGTAATCCTAGTAATTGGAACCTGAGATAGGAAGATTGCAGATTCAAGGCCAGCCTCAGCAACTTAGCAAGATCCTGCTTCAAAATAAAATAAGGCTTGGAGTGTAAATCAGAGGTTGAATGCCCCTAGGTTCGATCCCTAGTACCACAAAAATACACACATACATACATACACACATACAGTACTTGGAAGGATGTACATAAGTTATACACAAGTATGTTGTTTTACATAAGGGAATTAAGCATCCTCAGATTTTTGGTATCTGAGGGGAGTGCTGGAACCCATTCCTCAAGATACCCAGGGATGACTATATCTGGATGGCCTATGTTCTTGGGTTTCCAGGAGACTGAAGTGCGAATGATCCTGCAGATGTGTGCTGGGAGAGGGGACTGTGTGTGGATCATGGACATTCACAGGCAGGACAGGGCTCTTTCGTTAGCCATCCTGCCCAGTGGAATAATGCTGCCTGACCAGGAAGGTGGGGAGAAGAGGCAGGAGAGAGCAGCCTTCCTACAGCTCCTCATCCATCAGCGCTGACAAACTTGGCCCCCGTGAGGGCTCCAACCCCAGCTGCGGAGCAACGGCAGGTACAGAGCAGAGCCCTCCCGGGCCGCCCACCCTCCTCTTAGGTCAACAGACAGAAGGAACTCTGTCAGCCTGGTTGGGACAAGGAAGATTAATGGGGCAGGTGCAGGCCTGGGTGGGACAATCACCTGGCTTGACAAGGTCTCTCATGAAGACTAAGTGCCTGACCCAGGCCAAGAATCAAGCCTGATATCATGATATCATCCACCCTGGGCCTGGATCTGGCAGGAGGTAGGCTGTGGCCAGCTGTCCACCCTTCCCTGGCTCATGGGGTCTCCCACAGGGGGCCTACAGTGAAGGCCCTAGAGCCCAACCTGCGGCACCCTGCTTGAAAATAAATGCCTCCCTGGCCCCTTCAATTTCACAACTCACTACAGAAAAGGATAGAGTCACAAAATACTTTTAATCACCTGTTAATCTTACTACCTAGTGATAGTCACTGTTCAGATTTGGTAGACATTATCTATCTGCCCACACATGTACATATATGGACCCAGAAAGAGATTACTCTCTGCTTTTTGTCATATAATCTTTTCACACTTAATATATTATGAACATCTTTCATTGGTAAAGAAATAATAAAATGATATACAAAGAGCCCTCTGCATCTGTAGATTCTGCCTCTGAAGATTCAACCAACCATGGATTAAAAAGAGTAGAAAAAAGAAATTCCATGTGTACTAGACATGTACAGAATTTTTTTCTTGTTTCTCTTTCAGTGTGTGTGTGTGTGTGTGTGTGTGTGTGTGTGTGTGTGTGTGTATGGGGAAGGGGTGGGAATTGAACTCAGGGGTATTCTACTTAAGAGTTATACTCCCAGCCCTTTTAATTTTAATTTTTAAAATTTTTATTTTCATTTTTATTTATTTTTATGCAGTACTGGAGATTGAACCCAGGGACATTCTACCTCCAAGCTATACCCCCAGATCTATTTTTTATTCTTTATTTTGAAACAGGGTCTCGCTAAGTTGTGGAGGACCTCACTAAGTAGCTGAGGCTGGCCATGAACCTGTGATCCTCCTGTCTCAGCCTCCCAAGTACTAGAATTACAAGTGCGCGCCACCACACCCAGCTTAACTTTTAAAATTTTGAAACAGAGTTTTGCTAAATTGCTGAGGGTCTCACTAAGTTGCTGAGGCTGGCCTCTTACCTGCAACCCTCCTGACTCAGCCTCCCAGGTACTGGGATTATAGATGTGTGCCACTGTGCCCAGCTTTGTTATTATATTTTACTTGCTACATATAGTCTATATATTTAAGTACATATCATAATATATTTAACCCCAAATCCCCCATTGTAATTTAGCTGTGCTCAACTTTTTCACTCTATAAATAACACTGAGAAGAACATTTTTGTACATACTGTCCTCCTCATTTCCAGATGGGAAAGCTAAGAGGCAGAATGGGTCAGGGAATTGCTTGAGGTCACAGAACTAATATGAATCCATGAGGGACTAGTTCTAGAACTCAGTAAATATCAGAATTTATGTATGCTCAAGACTCTTATATAAAATGTCATAGCATTCACACATAACTTACACACATCCTCCTGTGCACTTTAAATCATCTCTAGATTACTCATAATATCTGACACAATGTAAATGATAGGTATATATTTGTTATATTGCATTGTTTAGAGAATAATGACAAAAAATGTTGGTGCAATTTTCTTTGGTGATACTGGGGATTGAACCCAGGGGCATTCTACCTCTGAGCTACACCCCCCATACTAACTTTATTTTTTGTTTGAAATAGTCTTGCCACTTATGGAGGCTGTTCTGAAACCTGTGGTCCTCCTGTCTCAGCCTCCCAAGTATTGGGATTACAGGCATGTGCCACCACACCTGGCATGATTTTTTTTTTCAATATTTTCAATCCCTGGTTGATTGAATCCTCAGATGCAGTACCTGAAGGTACAGAGGATTGTCTGTATATCATTTTACTATTTCTTTAGGAAAATGTCCTCAAAGTGGAATTGTTAGGACCAAGTTGATGTATCTACAGTAAGGCTTTTGATACATATTGCTATAGGGTGGTACCTGTGTTTATTGGGGCGTGCAGATTGTTCTTATTGGCCTGGAGGAAGGAGGCGCAGGAGGGGGAGGGCAGCCTGTGGTCAGAGGTTGGGATCATGGCCAATCCATACCTGATGCCACCAGGTGTTGACCATCCACCTTCACCTTCCACCCAGGGAGAAGCTGCTGACCAGGCAGGTAAGGAAGTCCAGGACTAGGGAGGTGAATGCCCTAGGCCCTGAGGCAGCCCAGAAGCCAGGGCGGAGACGGAAATAATCTCCAGGGGAGCGGAATCCAGGGAAGATTTGTCAGAGGGGCTGAAATTTCTGCTAGCCTGGAAGGGGAGAAAGATGTGACTGTTCAGCATGCATCTGCGGAGTGGGGAAGAAGCACCCACATTTAGGGGGAAGAGGAAGATGGAGGCAGACAGGGCCTGCCCTGAGCTGTGGCAACCCCAGCCACCCTGTTCTCATGTGAGGCAAGTCCCCAAGAGTCATAGCCTTGCCCCACAGCGAGACCTGGGCTGCCAGCGTGCAGCCTCCCATGCACAGTGGCTCGTGCCCTGTGCCCCTGGCTCCCCATCTGCAAGTGGGGAGGGAGTTACATCACTCGCATGGCTGTGGGCGCTGAGGGAACTGCACAGGTGAGCCTTGGGAATCTGTGATTAGCCTAAGGGATTGACCATGGAAAAGTAGAAGATACTTTTCTAATTACGATCCTAAAAGCTAACATATGTCATATCTACACATCTTCGTTTCTAGACTATCTTGCCTGACTATGGGACCCTGAGCCAGCAGCCTAATGCAAAACTCCCAGAACCAGATCCCTGGGGTCCCAGTGGGAGGAAAAGAAAATGGGCAGTCATCGAGAGCATGGCACCTGCAGCCGCTCCACACTCCCTCCACCCTCAGCACGTCCTACAATGTCTCTGGAGGTAGGAGTTAATATTTGCTCCACTTGACAGGCTCTGAGGATTCAGTAATTTACATGGCCAGTGGGCAGCCAGGACTCAACTCCAGGTCTATTGGACCCCATGACCCTGGAGCCTTCTAGAGGCCCAGTTGTCACCAGAGCTGGGATTATTCCTCAGCATCTCTGGCTGGGAGCCCCCTAAAGTACACCTGGGTCCCCAGGGATAGGGAGGGTGAGTCTGAGGCAGTAGAGACAGAAGGCAAGGCCTCCAGGTCCCCACCCCCTTACACTCCGATGGCCTCCTCTGCGTGGGGCAGCCAGCTGGTGCCCGACCTTGTGCTTCTGGTAATGATTTAACCATGGGGTAGGGGTAGGGGGGTCTATGAAGCCGTCAGTGGGGGAGGGCTTCAGCTCCAGCCTCTTGGCTCAGCTATTAGCTGGGAGCAGAGGAAGAGGACCCAGGGAGAGGCAAGGGGACCTTCTGATCCTGCTGTGTACAACATGGGGACCCTATAAGCCTGTAAAGTCCTGTGTCTCCTCCCCTACCCTAAGTCCCAGCTTCCTTCATGCAAATTCAGGAAGCTCTAAAATACTGTTACTCTTCTGTCCTACCCAGGGGTCTGACTGGTCACAGAATAGCACAAATAACACTGTCTGGGAGTCCAGGGGTCTGTGTTGATTTGGCAGCTGCCCTGCTATCTGTGCAGAGGCCCCAGCACAAGTTTTGCTGAGCAGGCAGGTAGTGGGGACAGCGATCACCTGGAGAGGTCACTCATTACTGAAATCCAGCTCATTATTTCTATGCAAACTTAGGGTTTTTCTTAAAGAAAAGCTGGAAATTCAAGTTTGTAGATGAAATCTTCCCAATGTTAGGAACTAATTGGGAAAACAATTCAAATGCAGTCTGAAGGTAGCCTTAGGCTGGAGACTGTGGTCTAGCTACAGAAACCACAAAGGCCAGAAAGAAGCACTACTACATATTGTCTAGCATAATCACTTTGTTTTAGATGGGAAAACTGAGACTGGAGTATGGGAGAGAGAGGACCACAACTTGGGACAGTCACATTGGGAGTTAGTGGCCTAGCTGTGCAAGGAATCCAGGTCTCCTGCCCCCAGACAGGGTTTTTACCATAACTTGACAGGCTGAGGGGGTGAGTGGGGGAGATGTTGAAAACTCTGAGCAGGGAGGCAAGGGAAGGAGGCAGAGACCTTCCCTCCCGACTGGACTCACCTGAGGCACCTTCGGCCTCTGTGAGCCCAGAGGTCCAGCACGCTCTGCATAGAGTACCTGTGTGTACCTCTTCACCTGTTCCCACCACTGCTCCCTTCCCGATCCTGGTCCCCAGGCTGACCACATAAGGCAAGTGGAGAAAGGGTCTAGTGTCCTTCTTCTATCTGGAAATGGACAGAATGTGTGCATGGTCAGGGGAAGATCTTTATAAATACTATTTATTGTTTCATTCAATCATTCATTCATCTTCAACGCTGAGGATCAAACCCAGAGCCTCAGTGCATGCTAGGCAAGTGCTCTACCACTGCCCCAAGCCCATAAATTCTGATGTTTAAGCCAATTGAAAAATTAGACAAAGAAGCTGAGCATGGTGGCAAACACCTATAATCCTAGTACTTGGGAGGCTGAGAGGAGGATTTCAAGTTCAAGGCCAGCCTTAGCAACTTAGTGAGACCCTCATCAATTTAGCAAGACTCTATTTCAACATAAATAAGAAAGGGCTGGGGGTATAGCTCAGAGGTAGAACACCCTTGGGTTAAATCCCAAGAAAGAAAGAAAGAAACAAAGAAAGAAACAAAGAAAAGGAAAAGATTAAAAAAAAAAAAAAGAATTTAGTCAAAGAAGCAGTGGAGACCAGATAACTCATTTATGACCACTGATGAAAATTTGAACAACATGGCTCCTGGCTGTTAGTTTCTTCCTGCCACAGAAACCTAGGATCAGACAGACCTACCACAGGTAACAGGCAGTGCCATGCAATCACCAGCCTCCCCTGCTCACCAAGGCAGGGCAGAGATAGCTTGTACCCGGAGAGAGGCGCTGGGCTATCCATCTCCTGCCAAACCCACCAGCCAGATAAGTCACTCAGCATTCCCTGAAGCCAAATGCCGGGGACAGCAGAGACAGGCCAGGTGTCCCGCCAACTCTCTTCACACAAGAGAGCATCAAAATTTCACTTTATTTCTATCATTGGTGTAGTAGCAATGCCTTTTTGTATTTCTTAGTGTTGTTCTACACTAAGGGCTTACAAAATTTTCATTTAACTTATCTATCATCAAATAATATACCATCCTATCAAGCAAAATTTTTATTTCATTTCTTTGGTGTTCCATTGGGATCTGTTTATCTTCCATTTCTTTCCTCACTATGTCCATGTTTCCTTCTCAGTCATCGAGCATAAGTATATTTGTAAAAGCTATTTGATACCCTTGAATACTAATTTCATCAACTTGGGTAGTTCTGGATATATTTCCATTGACTGATTTTTTTTTTCTCCTAGTTATGTGTAAGTTTCCTGCCTCTTTGTATTTTTACTAGTCATTCCTGATTAGACACTGGGTAATGTAAATGTATGTTGAGTGCTAGATTTTGTTGTTTTCCATTAAAAAGTTATTGCACTTTGTTCTGGCAAGCCATCAAAAAAGACCAATGTGATCTTCTTGAGACTTGTTTTTTGTTTGTTTGTTTGCTTATTTGTTTTTTTGTGATACTAGGGATTGAACTCAGTGGCATTCTACCTTTGGCTACACCCCCAGCCCTATTGCAGAGAGTCTCACTAAGATGCTGATACTGGCTGGGAATCTGAGATTCTTCCGTCTCAACCTCCCAAGTACTGGGATTACAGCTGTGCTCCACCATGCACATGAGGCTTGGTTTTCAGATCTTTAAAAAGGGGATTAGCCAGTCAGGCGTGGTGGCACATGCTTATAATTCCAGTACTTGGGAGGCTGAAATGGGAGGATCGCGGGTTTGAGACCAGTCTCAGTAACTTAATGAGACCCTATTTCAATATAAAAAATAAAATTGGGTTGGGGTGATAGCTCAGAGATAGAATGCCCCTGAGTTCAATTCCAAGTAACACACACACACACACACACACACACACACACACACAAGTTGGGCAGGTGGTGGGGATGACTAGAATAACCTTAACTAGAAAGTCAGGTTAACCTCACTATTGAAACATGACCCTTCTGGAATCTCTCATCACATATAAATGTCCCATCTATCTGATAATGTCTCTTTACCCTGGCTAGTAGGACATCAAATGATTTCCCAACCTGTATGAGCTTGGAGAAGTTTTTATCTTACAGCCCCAGTAATTATACTTTCCCTTGAAGGTTTTTTGTTTGTTTTTTGCGATACTGGGGATGGAACCCAGGGGCATCCTACCTCTGAGCTACACCCACAGTCCTATTTTTTATTCTTTATTTTGAATCAGGGTCTCACTAAGTTGTGGAGGGCCTCACTAAGTAGCTGAGGCTGGCTGCGAACCTACGAACCTACGATCCTCCTGTCTCAGCCTCCCTAGTACTGGGATTACAAATAAGTTGAGCCTGTGTGCCACCATGCCTGACTTTGTTTGTGTGTTTGTTTGGGTTTGTTTTTGTTTTTACTAGCCTAGGATTTCACTTGCCATATACACAGATTTGCATTCAAAGACTCAAGAGAGCCTTAAGCATATTTCTGGAAGTTTCTCTGCAAAGAGCTCTCTTCTTCATTACTCTTTCCTGTGAACCCTCACTGCCTCAACCTCTTGCACTCTTCTCTCTGCCTCTTCAACTCAGCAAGACCACGAGGCTCTGTCTGGGTCTCCAGCCCAATGGTGAAGGTTGGAAATCGCCAGTGCTCAACAGGCTCAACTCATTTGCTTCTGCTCTCTCAAGATCACAATCCTGTGCTGCTTGCTGCCTATTGCCCATTGTCTGAGGACAGTCATTTCATACCTTTTGTCCAGTTTTTGAGCTATTGATGGTAGGATGAAAGTCTATCCCAGTTTGGGGTTTCTCTTATGCCTGGAAGCAGAATCTAGAACAAAACATCAGAAGTGAGGAAACAGTCTATCATGAACAGCCCCCATACAACAAGGAAGATCTGCACCATTTAGGATTAAATGGAGCATCTTTGGGCTCTGAGAGATGTTCTCTGATCATCTAACTACAGGCTGTGTGGTACAATAGAAAGAATCAGGGATCTGATTCTGCTATGAATCAATGAAGATCCAAGAGGTTCAACTTTGAAAGCCTGAGACAGAAAATTTCATGGTAAGGTTTGGAGGAAGCATGGGTTCAGTTGATGGCCTCTGTTTTTGAGCTGAGACATCCTGGTAGATGTATTCTACAGGCCACGGGAGTTGCTGGGATGGAGGTACACATTTGGGAGTCATACAGAAGAGGTAATATGAAAGCAAGTGCCTGGGTACAGATGGGAAAGCCAAGGTATGAACTTCAGGCATATTGGAGGGATGCTCCAGGCAGAGCCTGCAGTTTAGAGGGGTCTCTACACTTATCCAGCCCCACCAGCAGAGGCCCCCTGGGGTCATAGGAAGGAGCACACAGAATGCACAGAAGTAGGAAGAGGCCCAGGAGAGTGGAGTCCCAGAAGCCAAGCATGCTGAGCCTCCACAAGAGCAGGGTTTCAGCAGAGTCAAAGGCCACAAAGAGGTGAGGAAAAAGCGGGACAGGAAACAGCTCAGCCACCCACTTGCCAGAATTCTAGAACAAGTTACCCAGCCTCCACTGCCTCCCAGAGTAGAGGAAAGCTAAAAGAGTCCATGCTTAAAGGCTCAGGAAATGCTGGTCTCGGCTTTTATTACTTGTGATTATTCTATGGTCACCTTCTCCAAACTTCCTGGACTGCTTCAGCCAGTGCAGACTACATCTTAGACCTCCTGCTCTGCTGCCCTCCCTAAACTTCTGGTTGGTGACCTCCTGAGGGCTCCGGGTGCCCCGGGGAGCCTGGGTTATACCCGAGCACTTCCCTGGTCCCCTCTCCCCACCATTCCAAAAGCAGGAACGGCCTGGGGTCCGGGATCCTCCAGGAGCTGAAGGTCCCTGAATCGGGCAGTGGGTGGGGCTTTGCTTGACCTCGACCCTAGCAAGCAATGCCTCTGCCTCAGCCTTCCCACTTCACACCAATTTCCCTGGAAGTGGGACCCCCATGCTATCCCATCCTTGGAGCCCAGAGCTCCCTGAAAAGCCACTGTGGGGTAGGAGAAGCAGGCAGCCCCCTCCCCCTCCACTGCAAAGCCACTGGGTCCCGGCACCTCCGGAGACTCCGGTTTGCCCTACAGAGGGGCTGGAGAGTTCAGTTGGCTGGGGGAGGGGGGTACGGGGAGGGAGCCACAAAGGGGCACGCTGTGTGGCTTCCAGGAAGGCAGCCTTTGAAGGCCGATTTGCTCTGGCTGGGCTGGAGGAAGCAAATGCTAATTTTCCCCTGGAGGGGGTCTGCAGCCCTTCCTCCCAAGTCTGGGGGTGGGGGGGCTGGACTCACTGGTGGCCCTGGGACTGCCTGCATTCCCGAATCCCCCAGACCCCCCACACCTTTTGGGAGCCCCGCAGCCACCCCACAAAGTAGGTTCATCCAATGACACAGTGGAGCCCCACTTCCCCCCTATTTTCTGGGAGAGGAAAGGGCTTCCTGAGCTATCAAGCAACCAAGGTGAGGTGCAGCCAGGTCACCCAGCCCGTCTTGACAGTCCTGGGGGCCACCTAGAAGGTCTCAGGCACCTCCTCGCCTGCCAAAAATGTTTGAACTGCTAGGGAGATAGGTGCTCCCGGTTCAATCCTCTTCATCCTCTGGAATGAGGTCCAGGAGAAAGCTGGGCTGCAAACCCTCACTAACCATTGCACTCCCCTACCGCCCTCCCTCAGGCCCCAGAGAGCCCCGGCCTTCTGCAAAGCCCTGGCCCATCCCAGCACCTAGCGGAGGCTTACCAGTGGGTTATTTGAATTTGACTTCTTAGAATTATTTTCTTTTCTATTTGCAGTTAGAATATATATCAGTGTTTCTTCTTTCTTCCTTACTTCCTCTCTCCTCCTCTCCCCTTTCCCTTCCTTCCTTTCTCTTTCTTTCTTTCCTTCTTTCTCCTATACCAGGGATTAAACCCAGGAATTTAAACATATCTGTTCTACCAATGAGCTACATATCCCTGGCCCTAAACTTTTCTTTCTTCTTCTTCTTCTTCTTCTTCTTCTTCTTCTTCTTCTTCTTCTTCTTTTTCTTCTTTTTTTTTTTTTTTTCAGTACTGGCGACTGAACACAGAGACATTCTGCCTTCAAGCTACACCTCCCAGCCCCTTTTATTTTTTTTTCGTGGTACTGGGGATTGAACTCAGGGGCATTCTACCTCCAAGTTACACCCCAGTCCTATTTTTATTCTTTATTTTGAAACAGAGTCTCACTAAGTTGTGGAGGGTCTCATTAAGTAACTGAGGCTGGCTGAAAACCTGCAATCCTCCTGTCTCAGCCTCCCAAGTACTGGGATTACAAGCATGCGCCACCACTCCTGGCTTATTTTTTATTTTGATACAGGGTCTAAGTTGCTGAGGCTGAAGTCAAACCTATTATCCTCCTGTTTTAGTTTCCCAAGTACTGGAATTACATGTGTGCGCCACCACCAGTGGCTCCTAAATGGTTTCTTTCTTTCTTTCTTTCTTTCTTTCTTTCTTTCTTTCTTTCTTTCTTTCTTTCTTTTCTCTCTGTGTGTGGGGAGGTACTGGGGATTGAACCCAGGGGCATACTACCTTTAACCTATACCCTAAGCCCAATTTTATTTTGAGGCTGGTTGTGAACCTGTGATTCTTTTGTCTCAGCCTCCCAAGTACTGGGATTACAAGGGTGTACCACCATGCCCATTAAAGTCAGCATGGTCAGTGTGGTGGCACATTCCTGTAATCCCAGCACTTGGGAGACTGGAACAGGATGATCATAGTTCAAGGCCAGCCTCAACAACTTATTGAGGCCCTCAGCAATTTAGGAAGACCCTATTTCCAAATAAAAAGTAAAATAGGGCTGAGGATGTAGCTCAGAGGTAGAATGGCCCTGGGTTCCATCTCTAGTACCAAAGAAGAAGGAAAAGGAGGAGGAAGGAGAGGAGAAGAAAGAGCAGCAGCAGCAGCAGCAGCAGGAGGAGGAGGAGGAGGAGGAGGAGGAGGAGGAGGAGGAGGAGGAGGTTCCATCTCCAGTACCAAAGAAGGAGGAGGAGGAGGAAGGAGAGGAGAAGGAGGAAGAAAAAGAGAAGAAAGAGGAGTGGGAAGAGAAGAAGGAAGAAGAGGAAGGGAAGGGGAAGATGAGGAGGAGGAGGAGGAAGAGGAGGAGGAGAAGAATAAGGTTGTTCCATCTCTAGTACCAAAGAAGAAGAAGGGAGAGGAAGAGGAAGAGGAGGAGGGGGAGGAATGGTTTAGGTGGATGTGGCAAAGGCAAGAAATACAATGGAGCAGGCACTTGATGGGTGGGTCAGGGAAGCAGAGTGAGGATCAGACCCTGGGACCTTCCCTTGGCAGCTGGGGCCAGTCCTACACTCAGGTGGCTCTGCAGGGAGGGGCCCTCCAGGAGCTGCAGCTCCCCAGACCCTCTGGCCCATTGCAAGGAATTAAAAGCCCTGCAGTTCCACTTCCTGCCTGCAGGCAGATCCTGTGTCCCAGAGAGCTCAAGGCTTTGTTCTGCTCCTTTCCAGACACCCCCCCACACACACACACACATACACTTCCCTTCTTCCTTCCCTCCCCTTCTCCCCCTCCTTCCCTCCCCTTCTCTCCCTGTGCTGCAAGGCCTCTTTGGGAGCCCCTTTGTGAGGTAATTGGATTTCTCCCCTTGTTAGCTTGCAATGAAAATGTCATCTATTCTGGGCCACCGCCAGGGAGGGGCCAAGCCCCCATTCAGCAAGTAATGCCAGGAGCTGTGAAGCTATTCAGGCCTCCCAGCCTCCCAGTTGGGCAGCTGGGGCCTGTCTTCCCTGACAATGCCCCCCCTCCCCTCCCACCTACCAGCCTGTCCAGCCTGGGAGTGGCCCTGACAGGGATGGAGCTGGGTGGTTGGATCCCCAGGCTGCTAGCAGTCCCCACCCACCCCTAGCAAGTGGGCACTGGAGGAATTTGATTTTAAGAGTGCCATCCCAAGCCGGGAGTGGTGGCACAGGTCTGGAATCCTAGCACTTAGGAGGCCAGGACAGGAAGGTCACAGATTTGAGGCCAGACTCAGCAATTTAATGAGACCCTGTCTCAAAATAAAAAATAAAACAAGTCTGGAGGTACAGCTAAGAGGTAGAATTCCTCTGGGCTTAATCCCCAGTACCCAAATGTATGCACATGGAGGGTGGAGGAGGAGGTAGGGAACTTTCCACTATGGGGTAAGCTCCAAGACAAAGAGAACTTGAAATCAGATGAGAGAGACTGCAAAGGGCAGACATTGGAGCAGGAGGATAGGTACCTTGTCCTCTTTTTGGAGATCAATGTTGTGATGGAGCTGCCAAGCCAGAAGCCATCTGAGCACAAGCCAGATTCAGCTTGAACCACAGATTAGTGCATTCCAGCCTTTGGGGTTCCTAGTCGGGAAGATAGTGGAGAGGTATCTCATGAATTCAGACATCTGCCAAAGTCCTTCCCCACAACCTTGTGGGTAAAGTGAAAAAAATGGGGAGAAATGGAATGGAAAGGCAGTGGCTCTCTTATCTCGAAAGTCTTTCCCAAAGGGAGAGAGGTAAATCCCCAGCCCCACCTCCAGTGTCACATGTGGAAACTGAGGCCAGACAGGTCAAATGCTTGCTCCAAATTGATATGTGGCCACAAAAAATTTCAAACACAGGCCTATCTTATTCTAAAGCCTTAAATAATTTTTAAATTAAATTTTATTTTATATTTGGTATGGGAGATTGAACCCAAGAGCACTCTACCTTGGAGCTACACTTGAACTGGTTTCCCTAAATTGCTGAGACTTGGAATTGCTGGCTTGGAATCTTAGATCCTCTAGTCCCACCCTCCCAAGTACTGGGATTACAAGCTGCCTACCACATCTAACCAAAAAAATTATATCTTAATTACTAGATTTATTGCTTAAAAAAAAATGTAAGCTAGGTATGGTGCCACCGGCCTATAAACCTGTAGTCCTAGCTTCTCACAAGGCTGAAGCAGAAGGATATCAAAATAAAGCCCAGCCTGGGCAACTTAGCAAGACTCTATCTCAAAGGAAAAATATAAAAAATTAAATAGGAACCCAGTGGTAGAGCGCCCCTGGATTCAGTACCCAGGATTGGGAGGAAAAACACATTAACATTCAAAACGAGGACTAGGGAGAGTCTTCTCACCTCTCTGCTCTGGTCACAGCCTCACTGAAGAGTGAAGATATAAATCTGTGTCACTACAAAGCTGAGGACTCAAAGGGACTCCCTCTGCAGCTGTGGCCAGCTGAAGGGTCACCAGTGCACAGGTGGTATTCAGTCCCCAGGTTCTCAAGGACTAAAACAGAAAGTTACCAGGAGACAGGTGATATCAGAATAAGAAAGAGGTTTCAGAGAAAAGATAGGGTGTACTGTTTTATGGAAGCAGGGGCTGCGGGTAGAGGTCACATTACACCTCCTGGAATTCAAAACTTTATCCAAGATGCACCATTTGGAACGCTGGAACCAGCCTATCCCACCTCCTGGGCCTCTCACCACCAGACCACAGCTACACCTTTCCCTCCTTTAGGCTTCCCCCTTGACCTACCCTCCCTCCACCCTTATTTACAGTCCTACCAGGAACCCCCTACAGCCCTCCCTGCATAGCCTTTCCATTATGAACAGCCCCAGTCATCCTGTGCTCAACATTCTGATGGCCCCATATCAATGAAGACAGGGGACAGCAACGCCTGAATTGCTTTTTCCTCCCTCTCCAGGTCTGCCGTCATTCGGAGGAGTTCAGCATCCTGTGGACAATTCAGCTGGTGCCTCTGTTTCTGTGCCTGGAGAAATTCCCCTTCCGGTCATGCTGACAGAACTGTTCAGGTGATGGTCTTTGGGGGCTAGGCTTAGTGGGAAAGGAGGGTGCCTAGGAGGGAGAAGGGGGCCTTGGAGAGGTTCAGAAGGTGGCCACCAAACTTCTCCATCTCTTCCTTGTTCTGAACACGATGACAGGTGGATTAATCAGACTCCTTGGGGAGGCTGCAGACAAAATTGGGATGTGTGGTCCGCAGTGTCCATGCACCTGCATGCTAGCCCTCAACAGGCAGGAAGGAAGTGGAGGTGGGCAAGAAGTATCAGGCTGGTCACTGTCTCCCAAACCAGAACTCCTTTTATCTCAACTGCCCATAAGGCTTCTCCAGTTGCACCACCACCACCACCACCACCACCACCACCACCATCATCCTCATCTGTTACCACATCCAGTTTCAGAAGCTCATCCCATGAAAAAGCCAATGTCCACGAGATGAGTGTTTAGGGAGAAAGAAAAGCTTTATTCAGTGGCCAAAGAATACAGAAAAGGAAATTTTGCTGACAAATCAGCTTTTCCACTCCGGAGGCTTGAGGGGTTACAGATGTAGGATAACAATAATAAGGGAGAGAGATATGCTAATAAATGGCAGGAATCCCCATGTCTTTGCTGGGAGTAGACAGGGATCCTCCAGGAACTCGGGTGCCACCTCTGTCCCTCCTTTCATGGTCTGGTGTTTCTGGTCATGGTGGCTGGTAGCTGTCTTTAGCCTCAAAGCGGAGAGAGGGGGATTTGGCAAGCATAGGTTAAGTTTACCCTATCTTACAGTTTTGGACAAACATTTCTCCAATGGACAATATGTATACATGCAGAGCTCAGCAGAACCTGACCCAAAGGTTTTATGACAGAGGAGACAGAGTGTGCAGACAGCAATGCTGAGCCTTTCCATCCTGTTCCAGTCACCTCGGGCCCTCCGCAGGCCCAAGTGCAGAGTAGCCATCACCATCACCCTCACATGATCGGCGTCACTGAAGGCTTGCTACAGGCTGTCTGAATGCACACTGAGTGGGTGCTCATCCTGGTACTGTCACTTGCTCTAAGGCATAGAGAAGTTGAGAGACCCACCCAGGTGATTACAGCCAGTAAGTGGAAGTTTGGCTGCAGAGCCTGGGCCTGAGAGCACACAGCATCCTCAGAGAGACCTCCTGCCGCTCTGCCAGCCCTTGGCATACCAAAGGCACCACCACTCACCCTTCAGAAAAGCCGGGTCCTGGGAGTCCAGGTCCTCGAATGTCACGGCTTCCTCCAGATCCTGTTCTGCCAGCCTCATGCCCATCAAGCACCCCCATCTGTTTCTTTTAAATCCTCTCCTGCTATGCACCAAATGTTTATGTGCCGCGCAAATTCCTGTGCTGTGAGGAAGGGGGCGTTTAGGAGCTGACTAGGTTTAATGAGGTCGTGAAGGTGGGGTCCCAAGAAAGGGATTCGTGTCCTTGTAAGAAAGGGCACCAGTGATTCCTCTCTCCACCATGTGAGGACATGGCAAGAAGGCAGTCATCTGCAAGCCAGGAGGAGAGCCCTCACCCCAACCATGCTGGCACCTCAATCGCAGACGCCAGCCAGCAGAGCTGCGAGAACTGAGTGCCTGTTGGGCAGGCCACCTAGTTGGTGGTGTTTGCTCTGGCGACCAAGCTGACTAATGCACCATCTCTTTGTCCCACTAGACGATGAGATCCTGGAGGATGGGAACCATTTTCTTGTCCCTCTGTCTTTCAGCACCAGGCACAGTGTGTGACACATCATGCACGGCCAACAAATACTATCTGAATAAAAGGCCAATGAACACTAGTGGCTCTTAGATAACAGTGTAATGTCGGTCACCTGCTGGACCAGAGCTTTGCTGGGTCCCCAAGAAGTATTTACATGCTCCCATCCAATCTCCCAGAGTCAGGGGCAAGAACTTCCTAGTTGAGGTTACAATTGATCTGGGGCTGGGGGTCGGAAGGACAGACTACAGCCAAGTGTCAGATGGAACCAGTTCATTGAGTCCCCTTGGCCCAGTGCTTGGTGACTGGGTGTTAGATCTTTTTCTTTTCCAAGAAAGTGGCTTGGCTTCCTCCCAGTCACAGAAAGTGAAGGGGCATATGTTTTCTCTCATATTCAGAAGCCAGGGAGTAATCAGGACACCAGAGGGACTTCAGATAATGGAGGAGAAACTCCAGTGGAGCCAGGGAGGGAGGTATTGTAGGGCAGGTGGGGGAAGGGAGAGGGATTATCAGTGAAGGAATTATTTCCATGGACATTATATACATATATGAGAACACAAATGTCTAACTCAATACCCTGTATGGGGAAGGGAAGAAATGGGGAGGGAGTCAGGGGAAAGCCCACCATGTGCTGTGTGCATGTATGTCACTATCACTGAGAACTACATTATGACATGAGACGATAATGCACCAATAAAAGTATAAAAACAAACAAACGAACAAATAAGAATGTGGCTACCTTGGCCCTGTATGTGGGTCAGAAGCAGTGGGATAGACTCAATAATCTCTGCCCCTGCTTCCTACCCAGGAGGCCTGAGTTCTGGGGTGCTCCATGCCAGCCATTTCTGAGCTCCCTCTTGTCTGGGCTTTACAAACAGGCCAGGCACAGGTTTGCTCCAGGGCTTCTCTGAGTGTGTGTGAGTGTGTGTGTGTGTGTGCGTGTGTGTGTGCGTGTGTGTGAGTGTGTGTGCGTGTGTGTGTGTGTGTGTGTGTGTGTGTGTGTGTTTCAAGGAGGAGGGGAGTTGGGAGAGGAAATGTCTGCAGCTCTTACTTTAGATGGAGGGTAGATGGTGATTAGGCTCTCTGCTCCCAAGGCCACACCCTGGACTGGGTCTGAATCACTCTAAGGAGGACTTTCTGAACATCTCCTGAATGTAAGGAGAGGACCAATATTTGAAAAATAAATGGTCCATGACCTCCAGGGGTCAGGTGTGGGTGCCAGTGGCAGAAAACAGGCCCTAGGCAAAGCTGGTGGAATCCCTCAAATCACACCAGCCATTCTACTTAGTAGCTGGAATGATTTTATAAAGTCATCATTCCTCTCATTTGTTATTTGTTTACTTGATGTTACCATTCATGTAAGAAAAGCAGTATAAATCCTTAATTCTTTCCCTTTAACAGACTTTAAGGCAATGAATTGTTTCTGTGACACCCTCCAAAGGAGACAAATTAATTTTATGGCCTTCCTTCCTTCCTTTCTCTTTCTTCTTCCTTCTTTTCTTTCTGTATTTTTAGTATCATCATGAACTCATGAGTTAAGCATTTGATTGATTTTAATCCATTATAATTATCTTCATTAAAGCTCAAATTGTGCTGGATACTATGGTACATGCCTATAATCCCAGCTACTCTGGAGGCTGATTCAGGAGGATCTTAAATTCAAAGATAGCCTGGGCAACTTAGCGAGAATTTGTTTGAAAATAAAAAATAAAAAGGGTTGGGGTATAGCTCAGTGTAATGTACCCCTGGGTTCCAACCTCAGTACTAGGGGGAGGTGTCAAATTGCCCCAGTTTGACTAATGGGAGCCTTTTCAAGTTGACTCCTGCATCCTTAGTAGCTTGATAACTTCTTCCCTATCTGGTATAAGATGCTCCAGCCTCTTCTTATATTTTTCTTCTCACAAAGTAGGAATCTTCTGCTTCTCTAAAACCCCACTTTCTTTAGGTAAGAACTGGTATTTCAATACTATATAGATCTGGGTCTTAGGAATGCTCATTGCTGCTGGGTTAGTCATTTGGTAGACAGTGTTAGAAAATAAAATACGTAATGTTTGTTTCAGTGATGGGGTTTGAACCCAGGGCCTCACATATGCTAAGCACACACTACCACTGAGCTACATCTCTAGCCATCAGTCTTTCTTGAGTGTTTATTTTTACATGAAATTATTTTTTCTGAACTTTATTTTTTATTTGTTTATTTACTTGTGGTACTGGAGTTTGAGCCCAGGGGCAATCTACCACTGAGCATATCCCCAGCCCTTTTTATCTTTAATTTTAAGACAGAGTCCTGCTAAATTGCCTAGGCTGGCCTTGAATTTGTGATCCTCCTGCCTCAGCCCCCCAAGTTGCTGGGATTACAGGTGTGAACCACCATGTCCAACTTTTTCTGGAGTTTGAGAAAGAGGCATGATCCAAGGTTTTTTGGGATGTTTGTTTGTTTTGTGGTGATGGGGATTGAACCCAGAGACAGTCTACCTCCGATCACACCCCCAGTCCTATTCTATTTTTTATTTAGAAACAAGGTCTCAGCCGGGCATGTGGTGCAGGCTTGTAATTCCAGCATTTGGGAGGCTAAGACCAGAGGATCCGGGTTCAAGGCCAACCTCAGCTACCTAGTGAGGCACTCCGCAACTTAGTGAGACCCTGTTTCAAAATAAAGAATAAAAAATAGGGCTGAGGTATAGCTTGGAGGTAGAATACCCTGAGTTCAATTCCTAGTACTGCAAAAAAAAAAAAAAAAAAAAAGAAAAAGAAACAGGGTCTCACTAAGTTTCTGAGAGCCTTACTAAATTGCTGAGGCTGGCTTTGAACCTGCAATCTTCATATTTCAGACTTCCAAGTACTGGGATTATAGATGTGTATTTTTATTACAACATAAAGCTCTCTTCTGATGTTTCTATATAGTGTTAAAATATAGTGGCTTGCTTGCCTGGATTTCCTAGCTCTTTTCCTTGCTCTGTTTCTATGTAGATCAGCTCTTTGCCTCATCTCTTTTGTTCTTGTCCCAAGCAACTTGTATTCTTTTTTTTTTTTTTTCTGGTATTGGGGATTGAACCCAGAGGCATCCTACCTTCAAGCTACACCCCCAGCTCCATTTCATTCTTATTTTGAAACAAAGTCTCACTAGGTTGATGAGACTCTCACTACTTGCTGAGGCTGTCCTCAAACCTGCAACCCTCCTGTCTTAGCCTCCCAAGTACTGGGATGACAGGCATGCACCACCTTGCCTGGCTGAGCAATCTGTATTCTACTCCAGCCTTTACCATCTCCAGTCACAGTCATTATATTCCTATGTTAGAGTTGTTATTAGGGATCACTAGGAAATTTCATCCATTGTATTTTTAGCATTTATTGATAGAGTTATATTAACTTATTTTAAATTACTTTCACTTATATGAACAGACTTCATTTTAAACTGTGGGTATGCAGAATTTTTGAAGTGGTCCAGTTTTTTGGTAACATGTTCATCATGTTTTGTTATTAAGGTCATGCTTGCTCTATAATTTGGCTTTCAATTCTCTGCAAACATCTGGAAGAGTTTGAATAAGGAAGTTTCCATTCTTAAAACTTGGTGGGAAGTCAACATTCCTTCCTCCTCCTGGGCCCACTGCAGACTACATCTTGTTGTTAGGAAAGCATATGACCGGGGTCTAACTAACGGAATGGGGCAGAAGCAGATTCCTTGCAGGCAGTGAACACCTCCAATTGTCCATCCCCCTTGCACTTTATTCTTCTGTGATGGCCTGGGAGCTCCCTGGTGAAGATGATGGCGACGCGGGATTCTTAAATTACTATTTGTAAACAGCCACCCATCAACAAGGCACACCTGTTTTGGCCTTTATACAGTTAAGAAAAGCGGGGTGTGGTGGCGCAAGCCTGTAATCCTAGTAGAGGAGATGAGACGGGAAGATTGCAGGTTTGAGAATGGCCTCAGCATTTTTTATTCTCCTTACCCTAGTGAGTGAGAAGTGGCATCTCCATCATGATTTTGATTTATGCTTCGCTGAGGACTAATGACATCAAGCATCTTTCTACGTGCCTGTTAACCATTTATAGATCTTCCTTGAAGAAATATCTGTTCATAGTCATTGTCCATTTTTCAATTTGGGTGTCTTTTTATTATTGAGTCAAAGATTTGCTTTTTGTTTTGTTTTTGTTTTTGTTTTGTAATCCTGGAGATTGAACCCAGGGGCATTCTAGCTCTGAGCTACACCCCCAGCCCTTATTTTAAATTTTTTATTTTGAAACAGAGTCTCGCTAGGTTGCTGAGGTCCTCGCTAAATTGCTGAGGCTGCCTGGGAACCTGCAATCCTTCTGTCTCAGCCTTCCAGGAGTGGGCCACCATACCCTGCTTCTATCTAAGTCATCAATTTTTTTTTTTTTTTTTGCGGTACTGGGGGTTGAACTCAGGGGAGTTCTCCGAGCTACACCCCCAGCCCTATTTTTTATTCTTTATTTTGAAACCAGGTCTCACTAAGTTGCGGAGTGCCTCACTAGGCAGCTGAGGCTGGCCACGAACCCAGATCCTCCGGTCTCAGCCTCCCGAATGCTGGGATTACAAGCATGCGCCACCACGCCCAGCTCCTAAGTCATCAATTTTTAATCACATTCTTATCTTACATACATTTATGGGCCTATGCAAGTTTACTTTTTCTTTTTAGATTAGTTTTGTTAATTTTTTTTTTTTTTTTTTTTTT
>PVLC010007055.1:30375-59633 GCA_004027655.1 Graphiurus murinus | reverse complement strand
AAGGCAACTGGCAACACTTATTTATATAATGACTCATATTGCTTCTTGGTTCTCTTATAAGTGATAAAAAAATAAAAAAACAGCTCACTAATGTGTTGGGGATTTATCCCAAATAAATAGTCCTGTATTCACACCAAGTATTATGTACAAGAGTTTTTATTACAGCATTACTATATGAGTGATAGATGTGGCCAAAGGTGGGTGGGGAAAGTACTTCTCCCTCAATATGGGGAGTACTTAATAATGCACAGAATAGCCAAATAATGAAATACTGTGTGACTATTTAAATTATAGTATTGAAGAATATATACTAACAAACGATGTATTCCTAATATATAAGTAAAAGTCCTTGTCAGCGAATGTAGTTCAATCAAATCCCTTTTTTATTAAATGTACCTATTTTTCTAAGTATATGTTTTATATTTATAGAAGAATATGGGTATATACCATTATGTTATCATTGAATAAATGAGAAATAGAATGAAGGTTAGGTCTCTATACTTTTCTGAATTTTATGTTTTCAGAAAAATAGTATAGATTGTAAGATTCAGTAAAATATTTTATTCATTTTATCTTAAGAATGCTACAAAAGAATTAAAATAGTAATTTTGATCCAAGTATATATATTCCTCGCTTTTTTCCTGCTAATTGAAATGACTGGTATATCTCCAAAATAATTGTAAAACATCCACATGTTTCTTGACATTTTATGTAAATTTTTATTATCAATACCACATTTTGGAAACATCATTATTTTCTCAAGTCACTAGGGTCAAGTCCTTGGAATAACATTTAATCATGTTTTTAAATATTAAATTATATTTGACGATATGCATGCTGAAGTTTTAGGAGTGCAATGTGCTGATGTTTGCAACTTACTTTGATTGTTGTATGGAGAGATGGATAGGTATGTGATTAAAAAAAAAGTGAGATATTAACCACTATGGAATTTAGGCAGTGGGTATATGATATTTTCTGTATATTCATTTCACCACTTAGATGTTTAATATTTTTTCCTTTTTATTGGTGTATTGCAATCATGCATCTTTATGAAATTCAGGGAGATAGAGGCATACATGCACACAGAACTTGGTGAGCCTTCCCCAAGTTCCTATCCCACTCCCTCTCTCTCCCCAGTTTCCCATTTCTTTTTTGACCCACTTAAAATATAACTACACAATGTATCCTTTTGCATTTTTGGAGTTATTTCAAATTTATTTTAAAAACACTGGCTTTGAGGTCATGGTATGCCAGGAATTGTTCTTTTTATTGCTACTCAGATGACTATCATAAGCATATGGCTGTACTGCTGCACTAGCCTCTAGTTCATCTTCCTCTACTCTAGGTATTTCTCAATCCAGTCTATAACACCACTGCTGATTGCATTTGATAAGACTCCTTTAGTTTGTTCTGGGAGAAACTCAACTCAATCTATATTGTTATCAATAACAACATATTGTGCTTAAGAGATTCTTGTTCTCAAAAGGGAGTGTGTTGGTTATCCATTTATTGTCTGTTACATCTGAATTCCTGCTTTTTGCTTGCTTTGTGAAAATGCCAGTTGGCATGGTGCTATGTCAGTAAAGGGTGCTGCAGCAGCACTGCAATCATAGAGTGCTTTTTGCTTGCTGATCTAGTGTGCAAGCTCTTCCTGTTCCTGGGTTGTGCAGCCACTCTAGTTTTTGGCTCCTGCAGCACATGAGTTTCTTCTCTACACCAGATTCCTATGGCATATGCAGCTTTACCAGCATCAGGCTCCTGCAGGACCCAGGAGCCAACAGTTTTCCCTAGCACCCCTCCATGACCCTCCTCAAATAATTTCACTGCAAATGGCCTCAGTTAAATCACCTCCCACTCAACAAATTTCTCAAACACCTATTCTAAAGGATAGAACTGGCAAGATGAAGAGGATGGATGTTCAGAAAGCAGCATGGTTGGCACCACAATGACATATCTGTCATCCAGTGAACCATGGCTGTGACCTCACCAGGTCTGGATCTCAGTCCTGGGGCTGGGGAGTAGAAGGTCCTTTTTTCAGTGACCAGTGTCAGCCCTAGATAGTTACTATTCCATATGTCTAGCATTTCTATGCTATTTATTCTCTTTACTTCTTGTAATTCAAGTTTCCCTGTCCTGACTTCTACATCAGAAGGATGGAGGAAGGTCCTACATCGAGCCTTTGCAGAACAGCAAATGACTATCCAGAAACTTGTGTGTTTTGATCTTCCTCCCAGAAGCAGAAGGTGGCCCACACTGGATCTTTCTTTTTCTGTCATTACCAGTAGAGATCACATGAAAAGGTGGGGAGATAAAAGTAGACAGGAAATGTTCCAGGGAAACCATTCTCCATTCTGTGGGCCTAGTATCTCCAAACCCTAACCTGTGACACTGAGCAACCCACAAATGTGCTTTCTGTTCTCTCAGGAGACATCAGACAGCTATAGACATCAAGCAGGAGTCTAAGCAAAACCAAAAACAAAGGGGAAAAAGGAAAATAAAGCAGGCTAGAAAAAAAAAGACACTAAAAGGACTCACAAAACCCAAATTATCATGAGAACTACATTCCTCTACGAAACCGACTACATCTATCTTCGCACTAACCTAAACAGTGACTGCTTTTTGAAATGGAAGATTTAAACTGGATCAGAAGTTTCTTCAGTAAAGATCATATTGACCAGGATGTAATTGAAAATTAAATATCATATCGAAAATGAGAAAAAACACAGAGTAAATGAAAAAGTACAATAAACTCAAGCCAATATTGAGATGTATCAGGTGTTGGATTTAGTGGACAAAATTTTTAGAGCAGCCATATAAAATTGCTTCAACACGCAATAAAAATTCTCTCAAATCAAATTAAGAAAAAAAATCTATTCAATGAAATTGAAGTTATAAGAACCAAAGATAGTTATAGAATTAAAAATATGTAATGCAAATTGAAAAATACATGTTTGATGGGCTCAACAGTGGAGTGGAGATGACAGAAAATATAATCAATGAATTTTAGCATAGATTAATAGAATTATTCAGAACAACAGGAGAAAAACTGAAAACTAAAAGCAGATCCTCAGGGATATGGGGACAATAAAAAATATCTTTTTTTTTCAGTACTAAGATTTGAACCCAGGGCCATGCTGCAACTGAGCTACATCCCTGGCCCTTGAGACAGCGTTTTGCTGTTAACCCAGACTGGCCTTGAATTTGTGATTCTCCTACTTCAGCCTCTTGAGTTGCTGGGATTATAGGCATGAACCAATGTGCTCAGCAGAGAACTAACATTTTTATCATCATAGCTTCAGGAGAGAAGAACAATTGAGGAGCTAGAAAAGTATTCAAAATATGATAAATGAAAACATCTCAAAGTTGGGAAGAGACATAGACCAGAGATTCAAGAATCTAAAATAGAATAACTCCACAAAATATGTAAGGCATATGATCATTAAATTTCTAAAAATAAAAGACAAAAAAAGTTGAAAGCAACAAGACAGAAAGGATATTTTGCCTTTAAAAGAGCATCCATTCATGTGACAACAAGTTTCTCATCAGAAACCATGGAGTCTCAAATAAGTGGCACATTTTCCAAGGGCTATAAAAGAGAACTGTTAATCTCAAACTCTGTATCTGGTGTATCTGGTGAAACTGTCCTTCAGGAACGAATGGTAACTCAGACATGGTCAATGTAGGAGAATGTGTCACCAGAAGATCTATCCTTAAAGAATAATGCAACAGAAGCTTTTGAAGCAGATAGGTTATGCTCTTAGAAGAAGGCTTGGAACTTCATAAAGAAAAGAAAACAATAAAGAAATTAATAAAGATAAATGCAAAGTAAATATGATAGATTTAATAGATTATTCTCATAAACTTCTAAAATCGTCTTTGATGGTTAGGGATTGACATATGTGGACAAAACACTAAAGAAACTTAAGAAGTTGGCAGGGGTAATGAGACATCAGTGGAAATAAGACTTTAATATTCCACTTGAAGTGGTGAAAAGGAAAAAAGGTGTATACATAGTAATTAATAAAGCAACCACCAGGAAAACTGTGCAAAGCAATGTATTAAAAATACTATAAATAAATCAAGATGGAATCCTAAAGAGTAACTAATGATGAGAAGAAATAGAATGAGAGAGGAACTAGAAACAGAGGCAAACTTAATAATGAATTGTTAGACTTAAGTCCTAACAGATCAATCAATAATTAATTAAAATACAAATGGTCTAATTACATTGAATAGTCTGAATACCATCCAAGAGACAAAGAATAATACATTCATAAAATGGAAAATTATTCAGTTATAAAGAATGAACTAAAAAGACCTGGCTGAATTTTAAATACATATTGTTAAGTGAATGATGACAGTTGAGAAAAGTCGCATTATATATAACAGATCATAGGAGTCAGCTACAAGGGTTCCAATAGCCAAAGCTAGAAGAATTTGACCAAAAAAAATGGATTTTTTTGTTGATCCAACTGTATGTTGTCTCTAAGAAAATAAATTTAAACATAGCATTAGTATGTAAAACTGGTGAGAAAAATACATATATAATGTCAGGAGCAATAAAAGTAAACAAAAAGTAGTGTCTATGTGAGTATAGACAAGATTTTAGAGCAAAGATTACTGGGACAAACTAACCTTACATAATTATAAAAAAGAAAGAGTCCATGAAGAAGATATAGAGATCATAAGTATTCCTATGCCAAACAACAAATCTTTGAAATGCACGAAAAAAACAAACAACAACAACAACAACAACAACAACAACAAAAAACCCTAATAGAGTTGAGAGAAGAAACAAATAAACCCGTAAGTTACAGTTGGAAACTTCTATCTCACACTCTCAGCAATTGATAAAACTAGTGAACAGAAGCTACAGGATACAGTAAAACTGAAGAAAGCTATCAAACAACATATTATATTCTGGCATGTGCAGAATACCTTAGCAACCAAAATTTAAACACACTTCATTTTCAAGTGACCTTGGAAATTTCATCCAATAGACTACATCCTAGATCTTAATGTAAATAGTAAAATAATAATAATAATAATAATAATAATAATAATAAGGAATTTAAATTATACAGAATGTTTCCTGACTATAAGAAATCAAACAAAAATCACTAATAGAAGACAGCAGAAAAAAATTCAAACATTTGAAATTAACACATTTCTAAAATATCTACAAGTGAAAAAGTCTCAAAATTAAAAATGTATATAAGTGGATGAAAATGGAAATGTGAGATTTAAAGATGACATAAACTGGGCATGGTAGTGCATGCCTGTAATCTGAGTACATGGAAGGCTGAGACAGGAGGATTACAGGTTTGAGACCAGCCCAGCCATGTAGTGGGATTCTTAGTAGCCTAGTTTCAAAATACAAAGGACTGGGGGGTGGAGCTTAGAGGTAGACAGCCCCTGCGTTCAATCCCCATTAATGAATCTTTGGCTCTGGATATTGTTTCGGAAACAAGGAACACTAAAGTATTTATTTAGTCAGCCTAATACAAAATGAAATGAATTTCAAGGGAAGCCTATAGAGAACATTTATAAATTAGGCTAGGAAGCTTTAAGGGAAAAAGTCAATGAACAGAAACATAAATTGCTTTTATATAATATAGATGATGTACATAATCAATGTTTTATGTATATATGTATATAGTGTGTATATTTGTGTATATGTATGGAAAGAGGGATTTGGTATGGTTCTAGAAAAACTGTAGTTGTGAACTGGGAATTCATATGTTGGAAGATAATATAAAAATAAAATGTTTTCTTTGCACTTCATACATTTGTATGCTTAGATATAATTTTATGATTGATAGACTAATGCCTATAATTGCCACTAGAAGCAATGACCATTGTTTTTGGTCACTGTTGTGTATCTATTACTAGTTCAATGCCTGATGTATACTGGCACCCAATAAATACCTGTAAAACCAATATTATTGAACTAATTAACTGAAATGTAAATAGTAGCGAGACTAGCTACCAGAATGATTTCTACTTATAAGCCATTCATTTCCGATATATTGCTTGGAAATTACATAGATTAGTCCCACATTAATATAGCACAGTTCAGATTTCATTAATAAGTGGGAGTGAGGCTTGGTGCAAGGGAGCATGTCAGTCATCCAAGCTACTCAGGACACCAAGGCAGGAGGATTACAAGTATGAGGCCAGCCTAGGCAAGTTAATAAGACCTTATGTTGAAATAAAATATATAAAGGGATGAGGATGTAGCTCAGTGGTAGAACACCTCTGGGCTCAATTCCCAGTACTGTCAGATAAACAAGAAAGAAAAGAAAACATGAGAGTGGGGACTGAAACCAAGAGGGGACTAGGAAAATGTAGAGCAACAACAGGAGTTTGCCAAGAAGATCAGAGGACTGATGCTACCCCTGGAGACCTTCTTAGAATCTCAAGAGAGATGGCACTTTAGTTGCTGTTTAGGTTGATACATTATGGACCCAATTATGGGAGTGTTAACCTTCAAAAGAATTCTAACTTTCATGCATGTAAATCAGTAAATCTTTTTTATGCGTCTTCATTAATTGAGTACAGAAATCCTGAAGATCTTCCCCACACAAGGTCAAAAAGTTTATCCAGTATACTTTTTCCCACTCTTCATTGTTTTGAACTTAAAGGTAATGCATTTATTCCATGGTTAACTTATTGTTTTGTAAAAATATGTAGAGATTTAAACTTTTGGTAATAAATTGCTTATCAATCATTTCAATCTCAATTATTTAATAATCATGATTTAATGATTTGAAATGACATTTTTGTCTTTTTGATATATTATAGTTATATGGATTCTCTAGATTCTATATTCTCTTCTATTGCTCTTAATATGCATATATATGGTGTATATATACAATATTCCTACATTTTACCAATTATTGTGTTTCTCATATTCAATACATACATATTAGATTTTTCTTATATTTTTCTTTTAAATTAGTTTATTGGGAAACATTTCATCATCATTAGAATTGCTTTACATTTGTCAGTTAATTTGGGGAATAACTGATAATTATAGGTAAATATGTATACTATAGAGTTCAGGTTACTTTTTTTTTTTTTTTTTTTTTTTTTTTTTTTTTTTTTTTTTTTTTTTTTTTTTTTTTGCAGTACTGGGGATTGAACTCAGGGGCATTCAACCTCCGAGCTATACCCCCAGCCCTATTTTTATTCTTTATTTTGAAACCGAGTCTCACTAAGTTGTGGAGTGCCTCACTAGGTAGCTGAGGCTGGCCTCGAACCCGGATCCTCCGGTCTCAGCCTCCCGAATGCTGGGATTACAAACGTGTGCCACCACGCCCGGCTGAGTTCAGGTTACTTTTTAAAGTCTATTTTCAATAAATATAATGTGAAATAACTCAAGTTATAAAGACATTAAATTCATAATTCATTTTATGTTCATCTAAAACATTCAGATCTAGAATAGTATTTTTCATCAGAATTAATGAACCATTGGGATGTCAAAAACTAAGAGGGAATAAATATAAACCTTAATGTCCTGTCAGTGACTTGTTAAAAGGCCAGATGCTAAGGGTAATTTAATTGTGCTTAGCACCCAGCAGAGGTCTCATGAATGTCATGACCCACCGAAACACCTGCCTGTGCCGATAAATCAAGTGATAACCCTTAATAACTTAAGATGCTAGAACTAAATGTTACCTTGGATGACCATCCACAACAATCAACGCAAATTAGGACAATTCTAAGTAAAAACCATCTCCTACTTGTCCTCCCTTTGAGAAATGAACATATGATCATTAGTAATGATGGCAGCTAGCATCTATAACATTTAATATATGATAAGAACTGCACTTAATAAACTCCTTTAATCAGCAAAGTATATTATTGTTAAAAAGGCAGATATTACCATTCTGCCCATTTCACAGTCAGAAAATTGAGACAGAGAAGTGAACTACCTTGCCCAAATCACAGTTGGACATTGAGCTGGCCAGAGTAAACTGACGATCCCAAGCCAGAGTGAGCTGATGCTCAACTCCTACCAGCTGTCTCCGTTCCTGACATCTCCTTGTAGGATCAGCTGAGGCCTGAAGTGTAGGGTGTAAGGATCCCATCTTGTGCCATGCCTCCTAATCTTCCTCAGTTCCTTACATGTGCACCTTTTAAAAGCACTCCCCTATGGAACCACCCTATGACCCAGCTATACTACTCCTGGGTATGTTTCCAAAGGAATTGAAGTCAGAATTCTATAGTGGTACATGCATATAGATGTTTATAGCAGCACAATTCACAGTAGAATCACTATAGAACAATGTGTCCATCAACAAATGAATGAGTAACAAAACTGGTTTATACACACAATGGAATTTTACTCATAAAGAACAAATTATGTCATTTGGAGGAAAATGGATAAAACTGAGAATATTATGCTAAGTGATATTATACAATCTCAGAAAGTGAAGGGTCATAAGTTTTCTCTTATATATGGAAGCTACAGAGAAATTTGGAAACAAAAGGGACTTCAAGTATATAGAGATACTAGTAGATACTAGTAGAATAGTAGAAGGAGATTTGGGAAGTGACAGGGAAGGCCAAGGGGAGAACCGATGGAGAAAATTGTTCAAACAATCCTATATACATATGTGAACTTATCAATACCACGGTAGAATCCAGAGAAAAACATACCAGGTGCTCTGGGCATGTATTTTTCTATCACACTAAACTTCAATATGATACATAATTATAACACATCAGTAAAAAGTGTAGTTTTTTTTTAAAAGCACTGGCATATAAACTTTCTGTACCCAGCCTTTCTCCTCCTTTTTGCAGGAAACTCAAACCAAGGAACAGAGTAAGTATGTTTTATCCTCAAGCCTCTGCTTATAGACATTCATCAATTTATTTTTAATGTGCATTATAGAGAATATTTTTGGTATGATTTTGTTACTCTGAATTCAAACTTAAAGAGTATCTTTGAAACAAATAATAATTAAGTCTTTTTATTTTTTAATCTGATGCTGGGGATCAATCCCAGGGCCTCATGCACACTGGAAGCACTCTACCACTGAATGACATTCTGCCTTAGATATTGTTGGGCTTACATTGAAAATTATACCATGTGGAACCAGCTAGATTTTTAAGGTTAAATCTGGATTTTCCACATAGAAATTACTTTTCCTGACCAAGTGGATCACTAATTGTTATTCCAATATATCCAGAAATATATTTAGTAAGGAATGGAAATACCAAGTATAGAACAAAATCAGTAGGAACAGTATAATGTTAGTATTCTAGTTGTGAACAGATAAGATTTACACCAGGGCTAAGGTAGGTATGAACACGGGGAGACACACTGGTAAAGTCTATTGCTAAAGGTAAGAGAGATGCAGGTATGGTAAATATTTTAACTTTCTGTATTTCCATACTGTCGGTGGTAATATCCCCTCTTCATCTCTTATTTTGGTAATTTGGGTATGCCTTCCTGGGATTATGCCAAACCTCAGGGCCACCATTTAGTGTACATTATGAAACATTGTGCTTCTTAAAATATATCTGCAAAAGTTCAATTAAGCCAAGATAATATTTTATACTTTATATCAACTACATAGAAAAAAGAAAAATATAAGTTTAGGCCCATTGATGACCTGACATAGAACAGCTTCTATTATGTTATAAAAATTATAAATTGTCCAAGGGGGAAAGACATAACAAAGAGAATGGAAAGAGGCCAGAAACTCCATTTAAGATTATAGTCATCATTAAATTACATATAATGCCACATAATGTTCTTTCTTTGAAATATTCATCAAATTCTATTTCAAAGAGATTTGTTCCTGTTACTTATACTATGACCTGACTATTATTTCCCTCAATATTTTCAATATTCTCCATATAAAGAAAATTCTTTGCTTTATTTGCAAAGATATTTTGGTGTTCATCATTTTCTATTCTCAGCCAGTGACACCACAGACTTCTATTTAACAGTAAATCGTCTTCAGAGCATTACTTCCTTTTATCATCTAAATGTATTCTCTTCTAAAACTACATATTCCTAAAAATCATATTTATTAAATTGAGTGCATTTAATTTTCAGTAGATATACATTATTTACATCCATCTCTTTCTCTTTACTCTCAATGTGATTCCAACAGGAGACTATGATAGAAAATTTCTATTTTCCCTGTGTTTTAAGGAGGATACACAAAAGATAGCATGAACTATTTTATATTACAGTCAAAATGCTAAGTACCAGTTGATTATGGATGAGGAAAAAAAGAAGAGCTGATTTTTTTTAAGGAAAGCTCATTATTTTCTCTAATTTAAGAACAAAAACAGAAAAATCTACAAATACGGAATAAGAATAATTAAAGGAAGCTCGCCTACCAATACCTTTTAACACTAAAAACTAAGTCAGAGATAAGTTATTCATTAGTTTTTTAAGTACCCAGTGGTAGATTCATGTTGAGTTTGAAATCAACATAACTATCAGGTAGACATGGCCAAAAAACAGTTTGTTGGTTTTTATACTTGAAGAAAAAGAATCCAAGGAGATAGATTTGAGGGTTATCCAAGTATATATGATATATTAAAAGAGCACATCACTTAAGTAAAAAATAATGATGGCAAAGTAAAATGGGACACACTTTAGTGATTCAGCTGGGAATTATTTGTCAATAATTGTATCAACCAGCTAGGTATGGTGGCATATGCTTGTAATCCCAGTACTCAGGAGGTTGGGACAGGAGGATCTCAGGTTTGAGGCCAGCCTCAGTAACTTAGATCCTGTTTTGAAAAAAAAGAAGGGAGGAGGGGGGAGTAGGGAGGGGCCTGGAGTTGTAGCTCAGAGGTACAATGCCTCTGGGCTTGAGCCCCAGTGTCAATAATAATAATAATAATAATAATAATAATAATAATAATAATAATTTTATCAACTTTAAGACTGATAGTGAAATGAAACTAATATAAACTCACTTTCAGTTAATGGGGAGAAATTAGTTATTTCAATAAAGTAAGAGTCAGAATGGCAAATGAGTATTTTGCATTTATGGTATCTGAGACAGAAAATAGACGTGTACCAAAGATTTTATCAAAACTTTCCCAGAGTGATTTAAAAACCTCATGATCACAGGTGAGTTTTAGAAAGAATGATGATTCAAGAACAAGAGACTTTTTCAAATTAAATTCATAGACAATATAAATCACAAATTAAAAATCAGTGAAAGGAACATAGGTATTATACAGGAAATATAATATTTAGGAATATAAAAATTATGAACACTTTAATATAGCATAAATTAAAAACAAACCATATCAAAACAGACAACAAAATAGTGTAATGAGATAAATTTCTGAGAATTATATTATTAAAACCAAAACCTACAAAAAAAAATAAGAGTTTGAGGAATTCATTGAAGGAAATCCAGTCACACATTCCACATGTATTTAAAGGCTATTATGCAGCAATAATGATTAAAGCAGGAAAGCAAGTAAGATACATTCCCCACTGTACTTCAGGTACAGTATTTCTTTCAATAGGTTGCATGGAAAACATAATAGCACTTAGAATGTTGATAAGAATTATACATAAAAAGAGACTGTTATGTAAGTTTATTATATGCTTTAAAAATGGGAAGTGTTTCTTATTGATTTTATTTTGTCTTTTGAGAAAGTAAGCAAATAGTATATAAATTGTCCATGGTTTATTTTATATGGTATAATGTTAATAGTTCTTTGTTTGCTTTTTGTTGTTGGTAATTATTGAATACTATCCTATTGAGTTAATGTACTACAGTGTATTCTTTCATTCACCTGCTGAGGGATATCTGAGTTGATTCTGTGAATAGAACCAAAGTAAATGTTTCAACACACGTTGTTGTATGAACATAAGTTTGTATTTGAACTGGGCAAAGAACTAGGAGTGGGCTGCAGGGCCATATGAAAGTCCTATGTTTAAATTTATAGGAAAGAGGCAAATGCTTTTCAGAATGACTGCACTGTTTCACATGTTCAGTAGTGGTACTATGAAAGTCTTAGTAGTTTTGCATCCATTCTAGCACTCAGAATTGTCAATATCTTAAATTTTAGTTATTGTAATTAGCATTGTTTATTAGACATCAGAGCTCTTAACTTGAAAATGTATATGGCTAATCTTTCAGTGTATATTATTAAAGACTTTATTCCCCAGATATTTTTATTTGCAATACTCTAGTGTGACATATGTTACTAATAAATTTATGGATTCAGTTCAAAGTATCTCACAAATTAGCTGAGCAACCAGCTGCTGATAAGAAGCATAAGGAGATCCAATCAGAAGGATCTCAGGAAAAGATAGAAAGAAAGCTTATTTTTTTTTCTTTTTCTTTTTCTTTTTTCTTTGGTACTGGGGATTGTACTCGGGGGCGTTCTACCACTGAACTACACCTGCAGCCCTATTTAATTTTTGTTGTTGTTGTTTTGAAATAGGTCCCCTAGGTTTCTGATAGTCTTGCTAAGTTGTGGAGGCTAACCTTGAACCTAAAATCCTCCTGAATCCTCCTTCAAGCCTCACAAATATTGGGATTACAAGAATGCACCATCACACTCACTCAGCTAAAATAAAGCTTATTTTCTTAGAACCACCTATTACACGCTAGTCTTACATTCAATAATCTTTGTAGAATGATAAAGTATGGAAAAAGCAATGTAAGGTTGGAAATGAGAAAATTTCTTTCTGAATATCACGACATAATATAAAATTTATGTTACTAATGTGCTCTAATGCCTTTGGGAGGGGTAGAGAAAGATATTAATTATGCATTAGGCTCATAGATTTATAAACATTTAGAAAACAAAGCAGTAGACGTGTGACATCAGAAGGAGAAGATTCAAAATAAGTCAGGAAAACATTAACAATTTTTTCTTTTTTTTATGAGGGTATAGGCTTAATACATGAAGTATCTGGGACTAGATATTCGTCATTTCAGGCAAATGTATGACAAAACATCTAGAGATAATATTGTAGAAAAACGTTGCAAATTAATTGAGAATTAGTTAAATATTTTAACTAAAGAATGCTGATTAAGGGGTAGATATAATTTATTTTCAATGCTGGTGATTGAACCCAGGGGCTAATTTTACCAGGCTCCAAACTCTACCACTGAGCTACAGCCCTAGCCGCAGGGATGGGTAGAAACCTTAAGGAGGTCTTAAGAGATTTTTCAAATACTTTTTCTTCATTATGGAGAATATGTATTGTCAGGAGTACAACAAATACTTGGAATCAGAAGCATTGCTATACTTTATTTTTTCTTCTTCCAAAGTTCATTTTTCCATTCCCACTGTGCTCTATTTATCAGGTGTACACATTATCTAACTTAGAATTTCTCTAAAGCTATTCATGAGAATGGACACAAAATCCAAAGTGAAATTTAAGAGAACAAAGCTACTATAGTTAATAGATCCATGCCATCATAAGTAATGGCTCCCCCACAGTTTTCCTCTCTACCCATGGACAGGACATTAGCATTCAAGTTTGGGCTTTGTTGTTATCTCTTCTAGGACACCCTTAATACTCAAGTAAACAATCTTCTGTGTACCTATAGACTCCTAAATTTTACTTAGCTTCTTACCTCCAGATGTTTTTGGATAATTAGTCCTATAACCTTACATTTGTGAACATTATGCCCCATTAACCAAATTTCCAAACAAGTTTCTTATGAAAGCCAACACAAAACTGCATGTTCAACGAGTCAATTATATACGGAATGCCAAGGCACCTGCAGTTCTGAGTTCCCACAAAGGGAGACTCATTAAAAAAACAAAGCTTGTTTGAGTTTATAAGCTATAGACTAATTAATTTCAGATAAGTCATGGAGCTATAAGCCTAATTAAATATCTAAAATATGAAGTCCAAACCACTCTTTTGATACTTTGCTTACTTTATTATATTTTTTGTCTTTTAACAAGCTTTGTAACATGTCATTTCTGTTTCATTACCAACGTCTTGATAGGTGTAATTCAAACACTGAGATGTAGTTATACTTAAACTTTTAAAATCACAGAATGGACAAAATGGCTATTACCTGTTTAGATTTTCTTACTATTATAAATTCAGAAATAAATAGTTCTTGCACGATGCTTATTGAAAAGTTTTCATTATCTCCATTTGTGTGTGTGTGTGTGTGTGTGTGTGTGTGTGTGTGTGTGTGTGTGTGTGTCTATGGTGCTGGAGATTGACCCAGGCCCTCCTACATGTTAGGCAGACATTCTAACTACATGGAATATCCCTACCCAAATTATCTCCTTTTGTCAATATGTAAAGAGACAGACTGGCCTAGGCAGTGCTAAAAGAGAGGAATATACCAGTTGTATCAAATGTCTTTAAAATGGCAACATTTATTATTTTATCCTCTCATCTTTAGTCTTAAATGCTCTGGACAAAATTTACTTCTTTGACAACTATAGTTATTATTAATAAAGACCACATTTTGAAACATATTTTACCCAGAAGTAGAAACATTTCAGACTTTACCCTATCAGTCAAAACATTATTATCTTTTGGCATAATAAAGAGGGACTATTTTAGAATAGAGTTCTCATCCTGTTACACAGATTAGGGTTCTAATTTCCAATAGTACCATTGTTCTGATTACCATGGATATCTACTTCCACTTACATTTTTCCAATTTGATTAATTATTGAACCAATTAATATTAGTTTAATATTAATTAATTAAATAATAAACTCAGAGTCAATAATGCATTTATTATTTAAAGTGAATATGTAGCATTAAACATAAGTGTTTTGTTGGTCTGATCTCCATAGATTATTTTGCATAAAATATTCATTCTTATTAAGTTATTTCAAAAACAAAAAGAGACTGATAAAAAAAAAACCTTAAATTTGGTACACAAGAATAATCTGTAACCTTCTATTTTTTATATGTCCTACACCATCTGCAGTCAATTAAGTGATTCCCAGGTGTTCACAGTAAATTGCTTTAAAGCAAGATTACATGTCACTTTAGGAGTCTTTAAATATTTATTATAAAACTCTCATCTGCATTTTTCTCCATTCATTTAGAATAAGAATGTGTTGATGCTTAGTATTGAAAGAAGTAATATTATTGGACTTGTTGAATTACTTTGTGGATTCAGTTTCATCTAAAATTTATTTTAAAAGCCAGGGTTTGATAAAATAAAACCATAAGTAGCATGTCTATTTAGTTGTATCCTTTTACCTTCATTTTAAATTTAAGCATAAAAATAAGTAGCTATAATGTGTGACAAAGATGTCAAAATGTCAAATACAATGTTATTTTGTCATGACTGTTGAATTTTGGGGAATGGAATAAATCAGGAGATTTATCAATTAATTTCTTTCTCTCAGTGTAAAAAGGGGTACTTTTAGATTTGGAATAGAAAAAAAAAAAACAGAGCTAATCTAGCAAAACAGATTAATTTTGAATATAAGAAAAGGAAGCCCAGAGGCTTGTTCAAGCGTATAGAGTTATTTATATGTAGATCTAACAAAAATTACACTCACTCTCATATACACAGTGCACACTGTGCACACAGTGCTCCAGAGAGTATTCCAAAACCTTCACAAATAGTAACTTGTTCTCATATCTGCTATGGGAGGTAGATATTTTAATTATCCCCACAAAAACCTGGAGAGATGCCTGGGGTAAGTTGTAGAAGGTCATACAGCTGGGAAGTGATGGACTGGGATTAGCTGGCTTCTAAATCCATGCTATTAATCATAAGATATATATATATATATCCTTCCTTAAACTAGTTTTTGAGAAAACCATGATTTCTAGGTGAAAATACTTTACAAAATTTTGATAAATTATGCAAATTATGTTTGTCCTATATTGAATTTATTAGTGACAATTCATATATTCCTCCATGCTTTAATAATTTTCATTGAAATTTGTAATTTTTAGTTTTCTATAGCATTTCTTTTTTCTATAACATTTCTTAGTAATTGTTTTCTATAATATTTTTATAACATTTTTTAATAATTAATCATATTAAAGAGCCATTCTAGGAAGTGGGTCCTGTGTTTAATATTGTAAAATCTTGGATTAATTTAATTCTTTAGAACATTAAAGTGTAACTCAATGATATTAAAAACACCTACTAAGCATTACTGTATTTTAATTTCTTAACAGTATATTTCATTAGAATAATGTGATTTTAGTCGCTGCTTATTTTACTGAGGTTTTATGTTACTCTGGTAGTTGATTTATTGAAGAGCAAGCATTTGCTAGAATCAGTTTATATATTTGGTATTGGAGATTTTATAATTTAAGAAAAAGCAAACTGTAATTTAACACTTTAGCCACATTTACTAAGATGTATTGAAGAGCAATCATTTGCTAATATATATATATATGATGGAACCCAGGGTCCTTCTACCTCTGTTTTCAATTTTTTTTTTTCGGTACTGGGGATTGAATTCAGGAGCATTCTACCTCCAAGTTACATCCCCACCCTATTTTTTTATTCTTTATTTTGAAGCCAGGTCTCACTAAGTTGCGGAGTGCCTCACTAAGTAACTAAGGCTGGCCACGAACCCAGATCCTCAGGTCTCAGCCTCCCAAATGCTGGGACTACAACGCCCAGCTTTGTTGTTGTTGTTTTGAAAAAGAGTCTAGCTAGGTTGCTGAGAATCTCTGCTGCTCCTCCTGTCTTGGCCTCCGATGTATTGGGATTACAGGTGTGCATCACCATGCCTGGAAGCATTTGTATTTTTAAACGACTTATAAAAGTAGCTTAAATCTACTCTATTAAGTATCTATGTAATAAAAGATTATTTACAAAATTGGTAAATAAAAGATTATTTATAAAATTATCCTCTAGATAAGTAAGAATATTACATCTTAGTGAACTCAATTACTAAAGTGTTAATTATTACTACTATTGGTGTCATGAACAAAGTTTATATTAAAACTACACAAGAATATTTTATTTGTATTCCTTAAAGAAATGTTTATCCTATGTATCACATTACAACATATTCCTAAAATAATAAGAGAAGCTTCACAAAGGTGGCATATAATTCACATCTTTTACTGACATTATTTAATGGACAATTATGAAAATAATCATGCTTTCTACACATAGGACCATGTCACACCTAAAATTTTTGTCACCTATATAAGAAAGGAATGTTCTGGTAACAAACACAGTAATTATAGATCAAATAATAGAAAACGTTGACCTAGAGAATGATTCTGGGACTTAAGAAAGTTCTTACTTTTTCTTCAATGAGTCTAACCTTTTGGATGCTGTACTTTCTTTAACCACTTCTCAACCAACAATCTTATTCCTCTCTTTCAAGTTTTTTCTAAGAAGAAAATTTTGGAGGAACACACTTGAGTTCATTAACTTCTTTCAGTTTTGAAAGCCATGAAAAACTAGAATTGTAGACCTAGTGGATGCATTCCAATATTAATGTTTAATTTTAACATAAAGCCTGGGACTTTATAAGGTCACAAAAATATCTATCAAGTTGATTTTTGTTCCCAAAGCCTAGAAAAACTTAGATTTAGTTTGATTATATTTGAGCTGACATATGTTATGTAAAATATTTTCTGTGCATTTATTAGATTAGAAATCATTTGGTTTCATATGCGGAGAGTGAATATAGATTAGAATTAGCACAGACAGTATGCCTGGTGCCGGATTACACAAATACCCGAGAACTGAATTATTAGGAAGTAGGCTTATAAAGAGAAAGGCAGAGTATAACGGAAATGGATATTTGCTTTTCTGAAACTTCTTACACATGTTTTTGAGAACAAAATGGAATAAGTAGCTACTGATGAGGCAGATTTTATTTTCTTATATAAAATGGGAATAAAATCTAGAAAACTCTTTGGCCTATTAACATTGATGGCATTGACCATGCTTTTCTCACAGTAATTGAATAGATTGCTAGTTGGTAGACCTTAGAGGTGTTTTTACTTAGAAAATGAAGAATAACTGAAATTCTTGTCCATAATTATGTGTCAATTTTGTGGTAATATTTGTAAAATGTTACTAAATAGTATCACACCTAGGAACTATAATCAAGACCAGATCCATTGGCAAAAAAGAAGAAAGAAAAAAAAGAAAGAGGAAAAGAGTTAAAATATTTACTTTATGACAATACAATTAGCTTCTTTAAAAGTGAAAGTTTGTTTTCTATGTTGTTTGAATTTGTAACAAGTAATTACAACCACCAAAATAATACTAAAATCAATATATTATTACCTACCATTTGTAGACTTAAATGATACCAGTAATTACAATCACCAAAATAAGACTAAATTCAATAATTATTACAACCATTTGGTTTTTGTTTTTAATATACTTTTATTGGTGCATTATAGTCTCACATCATAATATAAATCATGTTGACAGTGACATACATGCACACAGCACTTGGTAGCACCCCTCCCTCCACCTCACCATTTCCCCCCTTCCCAATGGAGTACTGAGACTGACATTGGTATTTTCACATATATACACAGAGTCAATGGTAGTAATTCCATTAATGAGCCTCACCCTCTCCCCTCCCCTTCCCTTATACCACCTCCCTGGCTCCACTGAGGTTTACCTACCACTTGTGGACACTGAATCACTCCCACTTTTATAACATTATTCAAAATATTCCTATTTTAGTGATGAGAAAGCTGAGTCTCCAGGAAATAAATTGTTTTGTTTGTGCCCTTCCAACTACTAAGTAGCCCTGTATTCTTTGGCTTCAAATATGAATACATTATCTTCTCACCCCAGCCCTAGTCTACTCCTTTTTATTTGTTTGTTGAAAAATGCAAAACAATTTAAATGTAATTCATCAACGCTACATGCAGAGAGTCAGTTTTTATATTAAACCTCACTGGGATAAGAGTATTTCTATCCTCAGAAATAATTTGCTATATCATTAACTTATTAATTTGTTGCATTTAAAGCCAAGCTTAACTTTTCTCTCCCTTTTTCCCTTTTTTCTCATTTGGAAAAATATTAATACTACATTAAAGTCTGTTTGTAAGGGTGACTAAAATACAATTACAATATATTGTTTGTTTTTCCTGTAGGAAGAAAGACTAGACTGTATAACCTCAGAACAAATTGACGTATAGGGGTAGTCCTGGGGGTGATAGGTAGATGAAAGTAAGCATACGCCTTGTCCCTGTAAAATTTCCAAAGTAAGTCTAGGCTTATTTTACCCACAGTCATTTATTTTGCTTGGGCAACTATTGATTGGTTGGTGGCTATACCCACATAGCATGGGGTCTGGGATATAAACATAGCCATCAGTCCTTTCTTAGACTTAGATATGATCTATTAATTACTTGATGGAACTTTTTTAGCAACCCTTTATCTCCTTACACCCAGGAGAGGGGGGAGGTCTAACCTCTGTAGACTGATATAGGGGTCCTCATGCTTTTATGAGGCCTCTGTCTTGCATCCTGCACTGATAATTTTTTTTAATCCCAGGCAGTGGGATTTCCCATTTGTTGGACAGGCATAATACTGAGTATGTTGGAGACCCCTTTTGAAATCTAAGTCTCCACAGCTTGGCATAGGGCCTGATGGGCTGCCTCCAAATGAATCGGCAGGTCCTATGGGCAGCCAGATCTCTAGAGCTAAGTTTCCACACCCACTTTTGTGAAGGCCTATACATTTCCATAACATTTGTAACACAAAAAATTAGGCCTCCCATTTAAGTCTTATTTTACTGGGTCTGAAGTCTGAGTTGTTTTTCATCTGCCATTCTCTGCTGAGGCCTTTTTTAGCTGGGTGTGGTGAGTCCAAGATGAGATTCCAGTGACCTTTATCACCATCAGGGATAAGGTCCATGGAGTGAAATGCAAAGGGCATTTGATTACACTTCCTATAATCAAACAGTTGCTTTCCTTTACAGGTAGAAATTATGTAACGATTGTGTTAGCCTTTTGTGCTTAGTTTGCATTTTGACATTTTCACTAGGGAGTTTTTTATATGAGGAATTGAATACAAAAGTTAAATTCTGTCTTTCTAAGAGTTCTCGACTTTAAGAAAATTATGATATTGGAAAACCTGCCTGGCTTAGGCCTATTTCTATAAGCTTGTGTAAGCAATTCTAAAATAACCATCACAAATTTGCTATAACATTAAATTTGAGGGCCTGATGCTTCTGAATCATATCTGCATCCATAGACATTTCTTTTCTCTAATTTGTAGTCAACTTCTTATAGCTCTCCTTCATAGCTAATATATTTGCACTCATTACAATAGTATCCAGCTTCAACAATTTAATAGACACCTAATAACAAACATTTACATCAGAAGCATTTTCTATACCTACAAAGGAAGTGAGCACAATAAAATTCATATTTATAAATATCACATTTTAGTTATATTTTTCAATGATTTAATTACAAATGTTGAAAACATGCATATGCATTTTAAGGATGATCAATGTCTCATAAAAATAAGGATAACTCAGCCCTCAAAGTATAAATTACATCTGTCTCACTATCTCTTCATATATATATATATGTATGATATACATAGAGCTATCATAGAGATAGATAGATAAAATCAAAGGATATATAAAATATCAGTGTTATTTTCTCACAAAACCAATATGGTATTCTAAAATTATTTTATAATTTACATGCATACTAGATCTTTGAATAATTTTGCATAGTTGCAAATGACTTTTTATTTGTCTTATTTTCTTATAAAAATGGAGTCAAGCAAGAATGCCTTGCATTTTGCTATAATATAAATCTCTAAATTAAAGTATATTTGGTAGTATAAGACAAGCTAATAACATTTTATCTTTAACTTATAACTTGTAAGTTTTAAAAACCTTACTACTTAGATAATTTCAATAAAAATTTTACAAGTAATAAACACTAGTACTTATTATATTCAAAACTTACATAATTCCTACTTTGTATGAACAATTAATATTAGAAAATTATTTACCTAAAAGCAAGACATAGGCCTCATGACATTATATCATTTTACATGTTTTTAAAGTTTATTTGCTATCCTTTAACATAGATTAAGAATGCATTTTTCAGAGAAATGGTGCATTTCATATTTCAGGCGTAGCGACCAGCAAAATATAATGATACATTGACAAGAGTAATTACTTCACAGAGGAAACCATAACTAGCAGTATGGCACATTAAGTCATGTTCAACATAATTGGGCTGTAATGGTATATCTTGTTACATGTTAGAGAAATAACATACTTTTACCTTTTCCAACTTATATAACCACAGTTTCAAATGGAGTAAGACTGTATGCGTGACTATTACCCCAGAACACTCACCTACTGTCAGCTGTCCAGTTAATTGCCCCATGTGATTTCTTGCATTCACTGTTACATTTCTGTCAGACTGTAAGACCAGTGGACTATCCTGGGAAACATGTATAAAATAAATCAAATATAAATTATAGATACAATCAAAAGTTTTATCAAGTTATACTGTATTTCTTTGGGTATTATCACAGTCCTATTTCTTTCGTATATTATGTAGTTGCTTTAACATCTCAAACACTGGTTGAATAATATAAAGATATGAGTGCCTCATAATAATTGCTTGGCATAATCAGGATGTTTTCATTTTTGTAAAGGGGCATTAGCTGTCAGATGCAAGCATTTCCAACTCTACTGATTGTTGTAAGCGAAAGATATAGCACTCCCTCACTTTTCCCTTTCCAGGGGATATATATGCCTGCTGCACAGAATTCAAGATTCAGTCCCAATGGGGAAGTCCCATTATTAAGTTTGACTTGCATCTTTTGGACCTCAGCTTAAATGACACCTCCTTAAAATTGACTCCTCTGATCACTGTCAGAATTATTCAACCCCCAAATTTCCAATCTCCATTTATTTTGTTTAAAGTAAGTCTAATTTATTTAATTCATGTTGTGTTTACTTTTATTTTTTCCTGTTGGCTTGTTTTTCTTTTTTTACATTTTACTTGATTTTATTACAGGAAAAACTTCTATGTGGAAAGGACTTTGGTGATTATGTGTATACAGTTACATACTTACTACATAACATGCTGCTAAAGGAAAGCAGTGGATAGGTGTCCACTCAGTGGCCCAAAAGTCTATACAATAAATTCCACACTAACTATTCATCTGCCTCATGTGGAAATGATCTGTGAATCATTGGATGACTTATGTAAAGAGGATATAAAATATTCCCTATAGGACATAGATGTATAGGATATAGAATTTCTTAGGAAATTCTTTTTTGTGGTGTCATGTTAACACTAGTTAAATGTTGACTTGTATCACTAATTTAGCTCTTAGCTGTAAAATAGTTGATTGAAGGATAGTACCATTGCCTCAACAAATAACTTATAACTACTGACATTTTCATTTGTATGATATAAAATGTAAGTAGGTTAATAATTTACAAATTGTCCATTTATTCATCCAATAACTATTCATTGAGTACTCACTATGCTTGATGTAGCTTTCTAAAGGTTGGGACATGTCAGTGATCAAAACAAAGAACCATAACTGCCCTCATGGAGATTCTTACTACACAGGAAAATTCTATGAATACCTCTCCCAAAAGCAACTCACTGTGGAGGTAGTATGTCACTTCTACTTCAATGCCATTATACAAATGTTTTAGATACAAGCCATATAAAAACTCTTTCAGTGCTAGAGGAATTTTCTTTTTATAAACCTGTTTTTGGTCTTCTAATTGGATGTAAAGAGGTGAGCAAAGATACACACACATTTACACATGCACACAAAACATGTAAGCTTTGTTTCAAAATTGGATTTTACTAGCATGTACAAACTAAAACTTGAGACGATTTTTGAAAGTAATGTTCCATAGTTTGAAGAATATATTCTTTTTTTTTTTTTTTTTTTTTTGCGGTACTGGGGATTGAACTCAGGGGCATTCTACCTCCAAGCTACACCCCCAGCCCCTATTTTTTATTCTTTATTTTGAAACAGGGTCTCACTGAGTTGCGGAGTGCCTCACTAGGTAGCTGAGGCTGGCCGCGAACCCGGATCCTCCGGTCTCAGCCTCCCGAATGCTGGGATTACAAGCGTGCGCCACCACGCCCGGCTTTGAAGAATATATTCTTTTGAAGCATAGTTTTACAAAAGCTACTATAATTTCATTCTTTGCCTATCTCTCATCACAACTCTGTTCTATCTGTCACAAATCAAAAGATTGTTTATGCATTTAAAAATATATATATAGTCCTTTTTCCATCTGTACAACTATGCTTCAGACATGCATCTCTGAAAATACCTGAAGTATTTAAAATTAAGTCTATCATTCTTTTCAAGTGATATGAAAACAAAATTCTGATTACAGTATAGATTGTTGACTATGGACTGTGTGTAAACAACTATCTTATGCTCAGTAAGAACATTACTGTCTCTGAAAATGATAAGAGGATATATTGTGGATGCATATATACATGCCAGAGATCGCTTTTAATGTTGCTAAATTTAACCTAAGTATTTAAAAAGGAGCTCTGAATTAAATCTATTTGAATGTAAGAAATAAGAACTCTACAAAGCCCTTCAAACAACTGTGAAAAATATATTGATTTAGTACATTCTTTATTTTCATGATGTAGCATATAAGATGGTTTAGATTTTTAAATTGATAAGATTATGTTTCCATTTGAATTACTGAACATACTGAGCAAATTTCTCTGAATATTAGCATAATAAGATAGTATAACCATCACTAAATATAGTTTATGGACTATGTAAGCATCTTATTAGAAATATTGCTTTATTAAATATGTTAAGATCAAAGAAAAGTCAATTAAGGAAAGCAATAGGCATTTTTTTCTGGCTTAATAGAGAAAGATGCTTGGTTAGAACTGGAAGTTTAATCACTGTGCATCTTTGTTTACAGCCTATCAATTCACTTTTATCCAAACCATAGGGCGCCTATTGAAGTTCTATGCCTTGCATGTTTCCTTTCTCTTTACATTATTCCACTAAATTTCCTCTCAAAATTAAATTTTTATATACAGATTAAATTTTTACTAATAGCAATAGCAATCTATTTACTAAAACTATAAACATAGACCTATCAGAGATAATGGGAAATTCTCTACACTGTATTCATGTGGACAAAATTATATTATTATGCTATACTGATTTGTTAAAAATGTTAAAATGTGATCAAGCAAACTGAACCAAAACCAAGTAACTATTTTTATAGACAAAATCAATACATATAAGGGTATAATTTTCATTGGCAAGTCACATGATCATTTTTGTAATATATAACAGCACACTGATTTCTTTGGGCATTAAAACATTGTTCAGGTATCTTAAGTCTAACACATGACTTTTTATGCAACATTCACTACCAATTAAAGTGCAAATGTGTGATAAAATACATATGATGAAAATGATAGCAACTCTTTCAGACATCTAACAGGGACACAATCCTAAGGAATATGTAAGTCTGACACCAGGCCTATTTTTAAATGAGAATCAATATTTAGAAACTAACACTTATCAAAAAAGTTCATATCTTAAGATATTTTTTCTAAAAGAAGAATTGAATGCTCCTTAGGTTTTCTTTCTTGTAATCATTAATCTACATGCTTCCATATGAGAAAATAACTAACACTAATATTTTATTGCTTTCTAATCTATATTCTTTATATTTATGTGTACCAAATTTAGATTGCAAGTATCTGATTCCAGATATTAAGACAGAAATATTAGAAACTCTTATGGTTTCTGTTTGCTGAGAACAATTATAAAGGTGATAAAAATATTTGTTATTATTATCTCATGGAGTAGGGATAAGATACGTAAGTTCTGTAGTGATAAGTAAGTAATTGGTATATTCTGCAAAATATACTTATATAAATACCTGTGGTTCTTTTTATTTTCATGTTTGTTTGTTGTTGTTGTTTTGTGTGTGTGTGTGTGTATGTGTGTGTGTGTGTGTGTGTGTGTGTGTGTGTGTGTATGTGTGTATGTGTGTGTGTGTGTATGATTCTGGGCTGGGGTTAAAGCCCGTGGCATTCTGCCTCTGAGTTATACCCTAGCCCTTTTTATTTTTTATTTTGAAACAGGGTTTCCCGAAGTAACCATGTGCTGGCCTTAAACCTGTGATCCTCCTTTTTCAGCTTCCCAAGTACCGGGATTATAAGCATAAACCACCACACCTGGCTGAAAAACTTCATCTATGTGCTCAAATATCTTTTTTTCTAAACCAAGAAATACCCCATAACCAAAATAAGATATTTCATAGTTTTCTGGAGCTGACCTTCATTTTGGTTGTTATTCTAGAACACATAACTGCCTCTTTTTGCAGCTTTTGAGACAAAGCAGGCAGGAGGACCAATGAAAACAGTCCTGGTAAGTAGGCTAAAAGATTCATGTTTTTCATGCGGAGGCCCTGGCTGTCACTTTGTTATAGAAAAGGGCAAGATTGTTCTCTTCTCAATATTTCACAAGAGAGAAAGGAAAAAAAAAAATTCTTCCTATTTGTAGTGTCTTCACCATCTTTGTCATAAATACTTATTATCTATGATGTATCTAGCTCTCTACTAACCCCTTTGTGTAAAAGAGTATTATGGCAAACAGATTTTCTTCTCTTAGGGAATTCAGAAACAGGTAAGCCATACAGACAACAAACCGGATAATTAAAAGCAAACAGACAATGTAACTAGTAATGGACTGATATACCTGAGATGTGCTCAATGATGTTGTTAACAGGACACAGCTATTATAGGCATATAAGGAATCCAGTTCTAGATAATCATTCTCTCCAGCTTAACTATTAAGTCTGATAGAAATAGCTGTATCCAGAGTAATAGGTAACATTTCTTGGCACTTTGTTAATGCCAGTGTTAGTACATTATATAGATGAGCTCATGTATGTATGAACCATAAAACATCACCAGTGGAGGGTCCGGATGATACAGTAGTTGTAAGACAGACAGAGTTCTAGAACTTGGTCTGAGTCTGTCAAAAACTGGTGTTTGATTTGGCCAGTCACTCTGCATTTCTGTTCCACAGTTTATTCATCTGTAGGATGAAGTAATAATAAATAATTTGTGGAATTGAATTGCTATGTGGATTAAATTAGAAAATATATGTACAATACATAGATCAGTGCCTTTTCTGCATTGGAGGCACTGTTAGTGTTTACTTTTTTACTCCTCATTATAACTATGGTGTCACTCACAGTAGTACTGAAAAAAAATCATATCCATTTTATAAATAAACTGTATCGCAGAGAATTTAAGTCACTTGCTCCAAATCACACAGCTAATAAATGACAGAGGTAATATGAGAACTCACCAATTTGTGCCTAGAGTCTGCCCAGTATTTCTAAGAGGTACTGTCTCTTTTCAGAGTAATTTAATTGTAGGTTCTTTAAAAAGCCAAAATATGAACCTGAATAAAAAGTTAAATTTAACAGAAATGTGGTTTGGATCTGGAATGCCCCCAAAGTTCACGGTTGTCAGCGCGGCAGTGTTCAGAGGTGAAATAATTGAATCATGAGGACTCTAACTTCATGAGTGGATGAATCCAGTTATGGATTCAGAATTTGAATGGATTTACTGAGTAGTAACTATAGGCAGGTATGGCATAGCCGAAGAAGATGGGTCACTGTGAGTGTTGCCTTAAGGAGTGTATCTGTCCCTGGTCCTTTTATCTCTCTGTCTCTGCTTCCCGTCTGTCGTGAGATGGGCAGCTGTCCTTAGCCATGCCCCTCTGCTGTGATGTTTCTGCTTTGGAACCAGCCAAACGTGAAATGAACCTTGAAACTATGAGCCAAAAATAATCCTTTCCTTCTCTAAGTTTTTGTCAGGTATTTTTGTCATCTCGACAAAAAAATCTAACTAACACAAGAACATACTTATTTTAGTTTCTAAAAGAAATATCTGATATATACACTATCTTATAGCATAAGATATCAACTGTGCATGAGTATCATCCAGATTTCGGTAAGGTAGTCTGGTTGGCTTTCATTTACCTTGTTTTCTCAGTTTCAGCATGAGCACACTCATTCACAGTATCCTACACTGACTGTCGTCTGCCCACACAGCCTAGAAAGTATCACATATAGGAATTTCCTTACCTGGTACTCTGAAAGAATATCACTAGTGGTCTATTCTGTTTAGAGTAGGTGGTGTGCACTTGACATATCATTACTTGGTTTTACAGAACTTTATGAAGTAGATTTTCTTTCTTCACAGAAATCATAGAATTTTAAATAAACCTACATTATCTTTAAATTCTCTATCTTCCTTAAATATTCAGTCAGCTATGTCAAAAATGTTTCTTAAATTCATCTTTTTCGCTGGGTGTGGTGGCGCACGCTTGTAATCCCAGCATTCGGGAGGCTGAGACCAGAGGATCCGGGTTTTCGTCGAGCCTCAGCTACCTAGTGAGGCACTCCGCAACTTAGTGAGACTCAGTTTCAAAATAAAGAATAAAAAAATAGGGATGGGAGTATAGCTCGGAGGTAGAATGCCCCTGAGTTCAATCCCCAGCACTGCAAATAAATAAATAAATAAATAAATAAATAAATAAATAAATAAATAAATTTTTTTAAAAATTCATCTTTTTCTCTCTTCCGTGTGTGCCTAGACTAGAGATTAACATGGCAATAACCTTTTCCTCCTCTCATTGATTTTCTTTTTATCCAGTGTTGTTTTTCAAAAATATTGTTAAATAAAAAGTATGGGTATGCTTGAATTAAAACAAAACAAAGTATGTGTTGATTCCCCATTCCTTTCTTGGAAAAATTTCACATTTGAACCTACATGTTGTTTTATAATATTATCCCATTTTTACTTTTTATTTCTATTTTACACCACTTCTTTGTAAGAGTTACCCAAATTTCCCATATTAATTAAATATATGCCACTTCTATTTATTCTCACCTTCTGTCTCCTATACTTGAAATTCATATTCATTTGTTCTTATCTGGTAAATTTAGAGTCATTTCTCAAGTTCTACCTCAAAGTTATGTCCCCATGAAGCCTTCCTATCCCAGAGATAAAATTTATTTCCCATCTTCCACTTCTTCATACAGTCCAATGATAATGTCCATGGTAATAAATGTAACAGTATTTTTGTCCTTTTTGGTTTAAACATTTATGTGTGTGTCCTCAATTTGACAGGACTATCCTGAAAACATGGAGTGTTTTCATGTTCTTTTTCCCACGCAGACTTTTGAAAGTATAGCTTGTGTCATGCTTGACATATGGTTTATGGTCAGTGAATACATGTTGAATGAATGAAATCAACTGAGCACATTTGCTACCTAATGTGCCCAGATGATACATGTGCATCTGGATGTGTCCAAGTTATACAGAATTTACAAAGCTCCTGCTACTTCTTGTCTCTCACTTCTTCAAGCAACCTTCATTCCCTCCACTATAGTGATAGTGATAGTCTACACATGCTCCTGCTAAGTCAGTCCTTACTCCAGTTACTACTGACTGATATGTATATACAGAATGATGCCATAGTGGGTAGTTTTATACATGCATTCCATTTACAGGAAATCCTTGGTAATCTGCAACATCCTACATCATTCAAATGCTATACAACTCAAATTTTTGGCATGGACAGACTTAGGAAATGAATGCTTCTAGAAAAAGTATTGTGAGAGGAAAAAAGACTATTATCTCTACCTATTAATCAAGATGCAGGAAATTCCTCAAGATGTCTTTCTTCCTCTCAGACAATGCTTGCAATACCAGAGAAATATCTTCCTCTTACTAACTCCACTCTAGGTTAGGACATCACTGTGCCTCTCCAGCTGCCCCTTCAGTTTTTCTTCAGATTGATATTCCTTCATACCTGCCCCAGGGTGCCTGCTTTGTTCACTCTGAATGTTGGTGCTCTGTGCCCAACCAGGATGCTCCTTATAGGGCCCAGCTGAGGCTCACCCCAACTGATGAGGTGTAGGAGGCTGGTGCTTGCTTAGGTAGAATTGCAGGCTTCATCTTAACTTGGTGAGCAGAAAGAAAATGTTACAGCAGGAGTGATAATCTGCTCTATATATTAGGTGGAAACCCTACAGATTTAAAGCTAGTGGCTAAGACAAAATTAGTAACTATCATTCTATTATAAAGGAAGTAGAAAAGGCTTTTTATAATGTTTGGTCTGAGATACCTACAAAATCATGATTAAATAGTTCCATTTGAGAACACTAAATTATTTTCTTGATGTATATAAATGAGTATTTTAAATGAATCGCTTTTTTTTTTTTTTTTTTTTTTTTTTTTTTTTTTTTTTTTTTTTTTTTTTTTTTTTTTTTTTTTT